>KV010211.1:118054-129734 GCA_001598015.1 Dorcoceras hygrometricum | reverse complement strand
TTAGAGTTGATTAGTACTCTGTAGGATTTGGTAGCTGAGTTATGCTACTGTACCTAAGAACCTTAGCTGTTTTGGAATTTAACTGAATTGTTAGATACCTGGTACAGATTTCAGTTCCAGGGAGTCTCTGCCGTGTTTGCCGAGCCAGGTGGATTTTCAGTTCCAGGGAGTCTCTGCCGTGTTTGCCGAGCCAGGAGAGATCTGGTTGATTAGGCCGTGATTGCAGCGACTTGTGAGAACTCTGTAGAGGTATTTGAGGCTTGAAGGTACGAATTGAGCAAATTTAACAGCTTTGATCGTGGACATGGCTGTGATTGATGTTATGAAATCTGCTGATGTGATTCTGTGATTTACGTGACTCAGTTTGTTTAATTGTTTGAGTTGTACATTCTGTTTTCACGTATTGAATTGTATGCATTGTGAATTGAATATTGATTTGGCATACATGCATACATCTTGAGCCTGATGGACAGATTGATTGATGACCTGATTGAAAGCCACGTTGTGACTGGCCGACAGATGTGTCGTGCCTAAAAAGTCCAACGCTATCATCGGAGTGGTGACTACCGGATTAGAGTGTCTACCATCGAGCTGTGATGGGCTGACGGGCTCTGAAGATAACGGACCGATGATTTCCTTGGTTGATACACCGTGCGGGTATAGAGGCTGATTGTGATGATTTTCCAGTTGATACACTGGTCTAGCTATCCGATCCTTGATAGCCCTCATGCATTGCGTAACATTGATTATAGCATGTTGCATGATTAGCTGTTTTGATAGCTCTTCGTACTGAGGCTTGACCTCGTATTTCTTTTTCTGCTTTTGTGTTGTTTGGGTCTGTGTTACCCATTTGCAAGATCTTCAGGTAACCAAGCTGGACCGAGTGGAGTGCCAGCTGGTCGATCCCCGTTTCCTTGCGTCCAAGTTTATTTTATGATATGTATTAAACCGGGGGATGCCCCGCGTTTTATTGTATTGGGGATCTGTATTTGATTTAAGACTTGTTGTTACCTGCTTTGTATGAGTTTGAGTTAACTCGTATTTTTACTATGAATATTTTGAATGATGATTTTGAGTTCTGGCCAAAATGATTTGGAAAAATTTTTAAGCCTTACTTTATGCTTCCGCTATTATGTTCTTATTTGTGCTGTAATCTTGAGTGATTAGCACGGGGCCTGACACTAATGCCTCCATTGGTTAATCCTCATCCAGATCTGATTAACCGATTAATCACCAATTAATAAATTTCTAGTCCTCACAGGGGTACTTGTTCTTTACAGTCAGCTTATTCATCTCTTTGTAGTCTATTCATAACCTCATGCTACATATTTCTTCTTCACGAATAGCACAAGGACTCCCCATGGTGAATTACTTGGTTGGATGAAGCCTTTGTCCAGTAGATCTTCGACTTATTCTTTTGGTTCTCACATTTCTATAGGCACGAGCCTATACGGCGGATTGGAAACAGGGGTAGCTTTAGGCACCAGTTCAATTGCAAATTCCAATTGTCCAACTGGTGGTAGACCAGTGATATCGTCAGGGAATACTTTGGGGAATTCGTTCACTACCTCTACTTCTGATAGCTTGGGTGTCCCTTCTTCCACTATTGAGGATATACTAGCCAAAAATCCTTGACAGCCCTTCCTTAAGCAGCTCTGGCCTTCAAATCTGAAATCAGACGAGGAGCTCTCCTACCTTGGGCAGCTTCAAATGAGAACAGATTTCCTAGGGGTGGTTTAACCTCTACAACCCTTCGCTTAAAATTGATGACCACTCCTTACTTGGTTAACCCATCCATATCCGAAATCAAATCAAACTCAGTCATGGGTAATACGATCAAATCAGCAGACACTAACTTCCCTTGTAGCCTAAGTTCCGTGCTACCAAATAGACTATTAGTTAAAAGTTCTTCTCCTGAGGGTACAGTTATACAACAACCCACTAGCAATATTCAGGTTGGAGGGGTAATATATTAGCAAAAGACTCTGATATAAACGATGGGTTACCCCTCATTCTAAAAAAGAATTAGAAGGTTTGCCAGAAGTGATAATCTTACCTGTAATGACTGTGGTTTCTGGGTTTTCCTGTTCTACTGTCATCATGTAAGCTCTGTTGGTTATAAACTGCTTCGATTGGGGGTAGTCCTTAGCAAAGCGGCCAGGAACACCACACTTGTAACACATATTTTTACCAGCTCCACACTGACTAGCATGACTCTTGTGACATTTGGGGCAAGAAGGCTTGTTGTTAATTTGGGAACCGAGTTGAATGGTTGAGACTGTTGTGGTCGTTGCCCTTGGGGTTTCTACTGATTGGTCTTTGAATGTTTAGACGACCTCTGGTCTCTAAGCTAAAAGGCCTGGTGTTTCTTTTGGCGTTCTTTTCCAATCTCTTTGCAGTCTTGTCAGCTCGTAGAGCCTTGTCGACTGCTGGCCTGAAATCTTTAGGCTCAGCTAGCCTAACATCGTGTTTAAGTGTTGGTCGCAAGCCATCAATAAAATGGCGAAACTTTTCTTCAGCATCTCTCCCAATCAGGGGAACAAAGTAGCAACCCCTCTCAAACTGATGTAATCCCGCAGTGACATACTCCCTTGCTTCAAGGTTAAAAAATCCCTCTTTAACTTAGATGGCACGTCAGTTGTGAAATACTGGTCGTAAAATACTTTCTTGAATTCTCACAACATGAGCGTGTCCAAGTATATAGTCAGTTTTTCTTCTTCCAACCAAATCATCGTGTCCCATCTTAGCATGTAAATAGAACACCTGGGCCTATCCTATTCTAATAGCTGTAGGTACTCGAAGATAACTTCCAACGATTTGATCCAACTCTCAGCTGCTAATGGATCAGTGTACCAGTGAACTCCTGAGGTCGTTGATGCCTAAACTGCTCTTGAGGGTCCTCCGGTCTAGAAATCCTACCAGATGATTGGCCACTCCCTTGACTCGATTTCTCCACTAAACGCTCTAACAATTGAGTCATCCCAGCTAAGACCCCGTTACTATCACCTGGTTTGGCATCTTCTGACATGGGGTTCCTTCTTCCTCTTCCTCTTCCTGACAATGTCTGTAACCTTACTCAAATCCACCACATGACCAACAAGAAGAACATAAACATGACTCTACAACATCAAAATAAACTCACAAACTGGAGGAAGCGGCTGACGAGAACTATCTCAGACTGGAAACGAGTGTTTATCTCAAGGACCATGCTCTGATACCAAGTTATGGCTCCATAGTCCACCGATTTACAAATTAATCTTGAAGTACGATGGAATAAGCATACAATTTTTTTCAAATTTTAGGATTTTGAAGAAAACATACGATTCAGGGATGGTGGTAAAATTTTAGAGAACGATTCAGATCATGCCTCGTAAACAGGTCGGGATTGCGATATTAAGAAGCTGATAAAATTATGTGAACTGATCTAATTCAAACTAGAAACGATTAGTCACAATAAGGTCTGACACAAATACGTAACAATATGTTTGTTTAATGATCAACAAAAGAAAAGAGATGTGATTTTAACAGTGCAGAAACATAGGTCTATCGATAACCAATCTCCCAGTCTGATTCAGTTCGCACCAACCAGCTCACGCTAAACCTCCTCAACTGCAACCATGAAATCTAGTGAGCCTAGGGGGCCAGCAGATAAAGTCTGGAAATAACAAGTAACTCCGCACAGACTAAACATAAGATTTAACATAAAGGAAGTAAACATTAATAATAAATGTTCTTAAAATTCTGCGGTTATGAAAATAACCCATTAATCATAATTCAATTTCGGTAGGACATGTGGCACAGAAGTTCTCCTTAGGTCTGGTCGCTTGATCAAGCTCATATGAAACCAGGCTACGACTATCTATCGCCCTAATAATTCATGTTTGGAGCGGCAACCCGGTCCGTCGACCGACATCCACACTCCCGTACTTTGGTGAGGCATCTCAGTCCATCGACAAACATCCACACGCCCGTAAGCAGACCATCTGTTATCTTTTCCACATATCATAAACTTTGAAATAAACTTCCTTTATACAATTTCTTTAAAATACCCTCCTTTGATCTGGTTAAGATCGCGTAATAATGCGGTTCACTAATTCAAAATCTCCTTCAACCTTAAAAACGACACTGGGAGTACTAGAGGTCTCAAAGCTGGAGAAGCCAAGAATCATTGCAAGCTAATATTTGAAGAACAAGGAAGCAAAGGTTTCTTTGTTGAATCGATTACTTGAAATAGTCAGTTAGTCCAGAATATAATGGAACTAATCATCAAAACAATTTTGTACAAGAAGGAGACGAGCTTAATTCAAATATTAGTCCAGAGCGGACTCAAAGCTGAGTCAGATCGCAAGCTCATATCTGCTTGGGAAAATATCATATCACAAACGGAAGCTGGTTCAGAACTGAATTTAGATTATGAACTTAAATCATCTTAGAAACATGAATTATTGAGGTTCAGGTCAAACTAAAGTGAATGGATCAAATCAGATTAGAATAATGACATTGTACTGCTATCAGCTCTGAGAATTAAAATCGGATCGCGAGCGTAAAACAGCTCAGGGTGAGAAATCAGATAACGAGCGTAAAACAACTCTTGGTGGGAAATCAATTCACGAGCGTAAAACAGCTTTGGGTGGGAAATCAATTCACGAGCGTAAAATAGCTCTGGGTGAGAAATAAGATCACGAGCGTAAAACAGCTATGGGAAAGAAATCAGATCATGAGCGTAAAACAGCTCTAAGTGAAAAATCCGTTTACGAGCGTTAAACATCTCTGGGTGAGAAATCAGTTCACGAGCGTAAACAGCTCTGGGTGAGAAATCAGATCACGAGCGTAAAACAGCTATTGGTGAAAAATCAGTTCAGGACGTAAAACAGCTCTGGATAGAAAGTAGTAGATCAGCTCTGGATAGAAAACATATCATGGCATACATCAGCTCTGGATAGAAAATATATCAGGGCTTAGATCAGCTCTGGATAGAAAACAGATCACGGCTGGTTGATCAACTCAGATTAGGGAAAGTCAACACAACTCAGAAAAATCAGGCTAAATTAACTTGGTCAAACAAAGTCAACTCAGCTTATGACAATTAGATCAGATCGCGAGCTTAGAGCACCTCAGAGTGGGAAACAGATCACTTGGAACAGCTCAGAAGAGGAAAAACATATTACAGGCATAGAAACAGATCGCAAGCTTAAAAAGAAACACTCAACTCAGCTTCGAATAATGAAGTCACATCCCAGGTTCAATTCAGCTCAGGGGTATTTCAGATCACAAGGGTGACTGGAACAGTTCGTAGATCAAATTACAAACTGAAATCATCAAACGAATCGTACTAGATTAGAATAGCAACAGGGTACTTAAAACAACTGGGAGAATTTTGAATAGATTAGCTAAGCTTATCAGATCAGAACAGAGTTCTAACTAGACCAAATTTTCCTATCAGCTCAAAACCTTATCCTTAGCAATCCAGCACGATATAATCACTGGAAACAATCAGAGAACTTTACTTTGAATCTAATTTCATACATCCCCAAAATTGAAGGAGACGACAGCTCAAACCATCATAGAAACTATTCTGCCAAACATGAGAGAACTTAAAACCTTTTTCTGAAAATTCTACAGGCGTATAAATCATAGCATCATTTGAAAAGCATTAAATCTTTGGAAAAATTCAGAAATTTAATGCAAGAAGTAGAACTGAAATAATATGCTTTCACAGATGCAGCAAGAATAGAGTCTACTTGCCACAAAGCTGAATGACAGTTTGCAAAAAACAGCTCCGACTTTGAATCTTCCTCAAGCACGATCGAAAAGCTTTAGAAAACTGAAGGAGAAGGACCTTGGTTGGATTATATCTTTAGAGAAATCTTAGCGCCTCAAATGTTTAACAATGATGAAATATGGTGTGTAGTAGGTTTTAGAGTACTAGGTATGGACGCCTGTAAACCGAAATCATTTCTTTGAAAATTTTTTCTTTTTATTTTTTAAACATGAATCGTGCTTGGGTTCATTCTTTCGGAGCTATTCGCGAGCCGCCAAGGCTTAAAATCGAAGATATCATCTCATAATGGAAAATCTAAAATGTTAACCAAAAAAATAGCAATTTAACCCCTCAAAACAAATTAAACAACTCATGGATTTATGGATTTTTCCGGGCGTTACAAGATCAATTTTGATCAGCTTAGACCTAATCAGTTCAAAATCAGATTAGATCAGATCAGATCAGACTATAACAGTGTTGGATCTCTGTTTACTGATCAGAATCTGAATTTTGATTAACACAAAATCTGTTATTATTCTAATAACGGTTTACGTGCGATGTGCAGTGCACTTGATTGAGGAAGCAGGGAGATATCCAAACTGGAACAGTAAGAGTACGCCTAAGTTGGTTCGGTTGAAGATATCTTTGTTGGAACAGTGATGGGACACCCGAGTTGGAACAGCATTGTTTTTACCAGGTCGCAGAAGACACCAAGCTGGTTCACCAGCTTGGAGCGAGAGCAAAGTGCAGATCAGCAATTGAAGTGTAGAATGATGATCAAGTGCAGTTCAAGTGCATCTCAAGGTGGAGATCAAGTGCAGTTCACAAGTGTGGCGACTAAGTCCAGAGCAGAGTACAAGCACAGTGATCAAGTGCAGATCTGATCACAAGCGCAGTACGAAGAACTCAGTTGAGCAACCAGTTAAGAGACCAGCTGGGAGGTCAACTGAGACATGAGAGATGATTCATAGAAAATTCTGACGAGCTTGAGGTGACCCCCGTAGATGGAGCAGAGGAAGAATCTGAAATTGGGGTGCACTCGATCAGTCTCCATAGGAATAAGTCGGCATGGAAAGTTGCGAGCTGGATGGGCACACTGCCACAGCTTAGAATTGATCCAGAAGAGCTCTGAATCATTTTAGATATAAGGGAGCATATTAGAATATCCCAAGAACAAGGGATATAATCACCGGTGCAAGATTTTCAAGTGGGGACTCTATCTAGCAAAGTGATGAACAGTCATAATAAGCTAGAGAGACCAACTCAGACATAATCAAAGAAGCAACCATCTGGGAAGGAAACCAGCTGGGAGATCAGCTTAGACCTCACATGTATTGAAGCATCATGAATGTACAAGAGCAGACAAGAGCAGGAAAGAACATACCAAGAGAAGCTGTGAACAAGAGCAGATGAGAGGAGAAGAAGAGAGCTTTGAACGGATCCGAAAACAACCAGCTCGAAGCTAAAACCAGCTCAGGGATGAAACAGTTGAATAAAACCAGCTGGAAGGACACCAGCTGGTAGACCAGATCAGATAAATTTGTTTGTGAAATCTCAGAATACTAGAAGACAAAATAATTTGACAGGTCGAGACGAACGAAGGTCAAAGTTAGGAAAGGCTGCAGAAGCGCTGATGAGAAGAGCTCAAGTCAAGAAAAGCCTGCAACGCATTAAAAGCCAAAGGACGCAAAGTACAAGAGTGTCAGAAGACTTTTCAACGGTTACTACTTTGTGTCCAACGGGGAAATCCGCTAAGTGGCTTTATATATCAAGAACAGGAGAAAGAAGAAGATGTGAGGCATAACATCGGAGAGAGTGTTTTGTAAGTGCAGAACGAAACACAGAAGAATGCACAACACAAATCAGTGCTAATCGCAAGTCTGTACACAATGTGGTAGCTGGTGTGCAAGCTGGTTCAGTGCAGAAGTTTGAGTTAATGCACTGATGGAAAGCTTCAAAGAATAATCAAGTCTACAGCACAAGCTCTGGAAGACATTGATAAACCAGCTCAGACAGGAGCACTTCCCAGTGTGTGAGATTTTATCTTCGAGAGATTGAGCGTACAATGTAATCTCATACACGATTCACTCATATATTCTAGAGATGAGCGAAACAGAAAATTGAGTGAATCAAAAAAATACTCTTCTTGTAGTCTTTGGACAGAGACGTGAATCAAGTATATGTTGTCTTTCGCACTGAGACGTTAAATAAGTGTGTGTAGCCTTTCTCACTGAGGCATAAAAGAAGTGAAGTTAGACACACAGCTTCTGGGCTGGTGTGCATAGTTTGGTAGGAGTTCTTGCAGCTCGAGACTGTTGGATTGGTTGCAGCGGGGGCCGCTGTAATCAAAGTATTCTTGGATCCTTCCTGTTACGGAAGAAGCGGAGACGTAGGAGATTCAGCTCCGAACTTCCATAAACAAATCACAGCAGATTCGTTCTTCACAGCTTACTGCATTCATACGCATTGCATATTAACTGTGATTTCAACTTTTAATGAGCTTTCGATTATAAGAGTTCAGTTTGAGTTGTTTTCGTAAGATTTTATTTCATTACTCAATCTGTATCTCGGTGCACAAACTTTCAAGAACATTGAGCTGTTGCAGCTCAAGATTTGAAGAAACCAGATCGCATGTGATCCGGACCAGCTCGCAGAGCTGCTGGTCTAGCTCCACGCTGATCTGGTTTCCCAGTTGCGTGCTTGTTTTACATCACAAAATTTTAAAATGCACGTAACTTAAGGGTTCGGTGTCTTAGGCTGTGTGAGAGCCTACGTGAGTTGTGTGAGAGCTCACGGACACCCCAGGTTTTCGATCCTAACAAACAGTTTTCAAATAGATCAGGTGCTCATATTAGATTAGCTTAGACAAACAGCCCAAAGTGTTTTAGCTTAGAGAAATTTAGATCAGGACTTCAGATCATAACATTTATATATCAAATTAGTAGCTCGATTTGACATGTTGACTTCTGAGGATCATTAATATTCATTGGAACACTTTGGCTAAAACCAGAGTAGTCTAAAAGTTACTTCCATATGAGAGTTGCCAAATTTGTGCTAAAAGCGGAAAGCATTTAATGATGCAGTACAAGGTACAATACAGGAATTAAATGCACATTTATTGGATTCAGACTTTCATTCAAGGATCCATCCAATATGTCTATGAATAACATTTATTATCATTATAGTCAGAGAGTATATAAAGAAGAAGGCGCACACAAAGACAATAAAAGTGAATGCAAGCGTCAATACACGAACATACAACAAGCTATTCGAGACATTAAGCTCACATAGAGTTTTCTTTTTGTTTACCAGTTCCAGTTTTTTGCTGAACTTTCTCGGATTTTTTCTTTATATCAGATCACAAGAAAAGCCTTAGACAAATCTTTGTAAAACACAGCCTGCATGATGTTGTAGTTGTTGATACCAGAAGTTCAGCTCGAGTGTTGTCTGACTGCTTGGATTAGGATAAACTATATTCAAATCACTTCTAGTGAAATCCTTCCACCTTGGAATAAAGGGAGACAAGAATTTCAGGATCAAAAACTGGGTGTCGTGAGCTCTCACACAGCTCAAGCACCAATTCATGGATCAAAAACTCAGATAACGTGCTTTTAAAAAAATTTTAAAAGAAACAGCATGGAGTTTGGAGGGACAGATCGTGCCTGGGCTGAAACAGCACGGAGCAGAGCGTTCCTAAGATGAATCAGCACGGGGAGAAAAACTGTGTGCGATCTGAACGTGTAAAAATACGAGCTGAAATAGCTCAGGTTATTGAAATATTTTAGTCATGTGGAAACAACCCAAACTACTCTCTAAAAATTGAAATCTAAAAGCTGGTTTTAAAAAATGTATGCGTGAATGCAGAAAGAAATAAAAATTAACTTTAAAAATTTGTTTCTGGAAGTTTGGAGCTCAATATCCTACATCTCCTCTTCTTCCATTGTTGGAATGTTTCACTAGAAGACTTTGATTTTTACATCTTCTGCAATAACCCGATCCAACAGTCCGCAAGTTGTGGGAACTCCTAGCATACTATTCTGCACAACAGTTCGTAGGCTGTGTGACTTTGTTCACTTTTTTAATGTCTCTGTGAGAAAGACTACATTGATTTATGTTTTTGTAATTCACTCATCTATTCTATTCATCTCATCTCTCGTATATGTGAGTGAATCTGTGTGTGAGAATATTATAGTTTAAGATCACTCTCTCTTGTGTTTTCTCACACACTAGGAAGTGCTTCTTCAAAAGCCGGTATCTTCATATTCTTCCCAAGTTGTGTAGTCGACTATAGATTCTGCGTTTAAGCTCTCGACCTGTGCACCGGCTTACACCTGGGCCTTAACTCAGCTTGTACACCAGCTGCCACCTAAGTGTACAAGCTCTCGACTATTGCAAATGCACTTGCTCTCTGTTTTTCTCTCGTGCATCTTAATTTCTGTTCATTGTCTTCCTTGATAAATAAAGCCTCTATGCAAATGTATCCATTGGACACAAGTTCATAACCGTTGAAAAGGCTTCTGTAAAGTTCTGACATATTTGTACCTTGTGTCCTTTATCATTTAATGCGTTTGCAGGATTTGTTGACTTTGAGCTCTATAGTCATTTAATGCGTTGCAGGCTTTGTTTACTTTGAGCTCTGTATCGATCAGACAAATTACTTTGTCTTCTAGTATTCTAAATAAAACTTGTACAAACTAATTCGTCTGAGCTGATCTTTCATGAAGCTCCTGTTCTGATCTACTCTTCTCTAAGCTGATCTGAGTTGATCTGCTCTAAACTGTTCTAATCTGAGTCTTTATGCTCTTGAGCTGTTTCTGCGCTTCTTTTCTAAGCTGCTCTTGTCCTAATATGTTCTAATATTCCCTAAGCTGATCGAATCTGTTAAGCTCTAAGCTACTTCGTTCATTTCCGTTATGCTCTTATCTGTTTCGTTTCTCTGCTTGAGCTGATCTTGAATGCTCTAATCTGCTCTAAGCTGATCGACCTCTGCTGATTCTATCTATGATGTTCTATTTTGTTCTGCCCTGGGCTGATTCTGTTCTGTTAAGATCTAAGCGGATCTGTTCATTTATCTCTGTTCTGTACTGTTCCAACTTAGGCATTCTCAGTTGATTTGAACCGATTCTTCTCAAAGAACATAACTCTTCATGTTTCTTCTGAACTTATCTTCTCTAATCTGAGAGCTGTTTGTGAGGTTTGAGTGTTCTCTGAGCTATCTTTGCTCTGAGCTGTTCGACTTTTTCATAAAGCTCTGAACTATTTTGGCTAGAATTTGGACTGTGCTGCTCTAGTTAGTTAAGCTCTGAGCTGCTTCTGTCAGGCCTCGTGCTCTAAACAGAGTAAAATCATACAAACACATGCGGAAGCTATCAAAAAGCGGGTAAAATTTTCGCTTTTGGCCTGACGGTTTAAAAAATAAAATTTAAAATAAAGCGATACTCAAAATATATCCCAGCACGTAAAAACCACCAACAGTATAGCATACAACAACCACAACATGTATCAGACTCCAACTAGGGGATACAATAACGAAGCGCAGGGCATCCCCCTGGCTAACTGATATATATATATATAAATATGCTATACGCAACTGGGACACGCTAACCACCTCCTGGGGCACCACCAGCTGGGTTATAACCACGACCAGCTGTAAAACCTGGGTTCCCTAAAAACAACACAAACAAGGAAACAAACCAAGCCCCAGAGGGACATGGGGTCAAACCCCAGTACGGAGAGCAACAGAAATAGCTAAAAGAATGCATAAGATAAAATGCAGATGCTATGCATGAGACACCGGATAACAACGGAAGGCTCAACCAACAAGGGAGCTAAGGAACTCAAGCACAGCTCCAAGAATCTACAACAACAGTGGACACGGGGTGTGTTCACAGTGTGGTAATGAGCCACTCGCCGTGATAC
>KV010211.1:84652-101087 GCA_001598015.1 Dorcoceras hygrometricum | reverse complement strand
CAGTCGGCCAGTCACAACGTGGCACCCAATCAGGTTATCAAATCAAATCTGTAAATCAGGCTCAAGATGTATGCATGAATGCCATTCAATATCCATGCTAGATGCATACAAAGCATAATACGTGAAAACAGAATATATATCTCAAGCAATTCATCAAACTGTTCCACGTAACACAGAGCAGCAACTTCACAGATTTCACAACATTGAAATATAGACATGTTCACGCTCAAAGCTGCTAAGGGCTGCTCAATCGTACCTTTATTCTTCAATTTACCTAACAGATTTCTCAACAAAGGCACGGCCAGCAACAATTCAAGCCTACGGCCCTTGAATCTTCCACGGCAATCTCAACTCAAAAATTCCCAGAAGCTGAAATCTGTTCAATATCACGTTAATCCTACGGCCAGAAGCTAAACTCGAGTTCTTCACTTCTACGCAGGAATTAACTAAAAGAACTAAACTCAAATCTACGAGAAATTCTCACCCAAAAGCTCAAGGAAACCGAAGATCAAATCTGCTCAACGAAACCAGCAATTCACGAACGAGCAGGGCCTACGGGATCTCTCAACTCGTCGCTCCTAGCTTCCAAACTAGAATCAATGGAAAGAGCAAGTCTCAAGGAGTCCAGCGCCACCAAGAACGTCAAAAACAAAGGCTGAATGCGATGGAAAACGGCGGTGGAAAATTACGGTGAACAGTAGCTCGACGAGGGTTTGGAGAAGAAGAGATAAGAAATATCTGGCTCAAAATAATTCTAAGTATCGATCAACACCTCTATATATATATCCATCTCAAATCTCTCGACTGTTGCTCACAAATCCAGTCGTCTTGAACCGCAGGAAACTTACGACTGGCACTCACACTTCCCACAACAAACCAGTCGCAACAACCAAACGCAACAATCCAGACGCAAGCTAAACCAAAAGCTGGTAGATTCCTCACAGCTGGAACCAGACGCAAACCTCGCAACACAGCGTTTCCACTTATCAGAACGACGTCGCGTTGCCCTCTCGACTGGTTCCTCAAATCCACAGCTGGCCACCCAGTCGCAACATTCAAAACACGACGTTTAACTCAATCAAACGACGTCACAGCGCCCACGTCAACACTTCCAGTCGACGCATAAAAACCAGCAGCTGCACAAGGAAAAACTCCCGCGACTGGTTCCCTCGTGCACAATAGTAACCAAAACGTGGCACTTCCTCGCTGATCCTTGTATTTGTGCGCGCCTACTACCAGTTGCAACTAACACAAACGCAACGACTGCCAGACTCAACACAAAAACAACGACTGCCAGACGCAAAACGCAACGACTGAAATCGAAATCCATCCAGACGCAAGCTACTATACCGCTGCGACTGATTGCTATAAAAACTAAAGCAACGCCTGAATTCAATAGGAAATCAGATTTTCGTAAAACCATCAAATTCCAAATCCTACCAGTCGCGACTACAGTACAGTTGATTCAATACTTAGAAGAGTTCGACAACTCTATAACTTCAAAATTCACGTGGCTAATCTCAAAAATAAAATTAACCACTAATCTAAATCTGAATCCTCACAAATAAGCTCACCGTGGCCCAACAGAAGTATGAGTCAATAAAGATGCGAGATGGAGGGACCATGGCTGAGTTCGATGAAAGATTCAGTGCCGTTGTAATAGAGCTGACCAGTCTTGGAAAGGAATAGAGTAACAGAGAACTGACTCTCAAGGTGATGAGATCACTGCCCAGAGAGTGGGATGTTAAGACCATGGCGATGCGGGAGTCCAAAGATCTGAACAAGATTGAGCTCCATGATCTATTTGCAAATCTCAAGGCTTACGAGTTCGAGCTGGAGACCAGATCTAAGGCTGGACCATCTACCTCCCAACCAACAATTTGCCTTTAAATCGAAATCTCATCACGCTCTTGAAAGGAGAAATCTTGAGAAATACACGATCGCCAACCTCAAACTCTAGCGGTCGACGTCTTCGGTTCGCATAACTCGAGAAACGGTCTTGTGCAGCCTTCATTCTACTCCGGATCAATTCAATTTGATCTTTCATATGCTGAACAAACTCCGGTGTAGAAAGCTGTCTCTCACCAACTTCTTCCCAACAAATCGGGGATCTGCACTTTCGACCATACAAAGCTTCAAACGGAGCCATTCCAATAGTGACTTGGTAGCTGTTGTTATACGAAAACTCCACCAAGGAAAGCGAATCCTGCCAGCTACCGCTGAAATCCATCACTACTGCTCGCAGCATATCCTCTAAAGTCTGGATAGTCCGCTCAGACTGTCCGTCTATCTGTGGGTGATAGGCTGTGCTCATCGCCAATCTCGAACCCATTGCTGCTTGCAGACTCTTCCAAAAGCGAGAAGTGAACCTCGGATCTCTATCAGACACTATCGAAACCGGGACTCCATGCAATCTAACCACATGGTCGATATACAATTTCGCCATCTTTTTCATCGAACACCTCACATCATAGGGAATGAATGGGCTGACTTCGAAAGTCTATCAATCACAACCCAAATCGCATCGCATCCCCTACTCGATCGAGGTAGATGAGTCACGAAATCCATGGCGATGTGCTCCCAACTCCATTGGGACACCTCCAAACTCTGAAGCAATCCACCAGGTCTCATTCTCTCAGCCTTGACCTGTTGGGAATTCAAACATCTAGCAACAAAAGCAGAAATGTCGCTCTTCATACCTGCCCACCAGTAGTGAGACTTCAAGGCATGGTACATCTTTCGCTCGCCTGGATGCACACTGTACCGACTACAGTGTGCTTCATTCATGAGGGTCTCCTTCAAATCAATCAGGTTCGGAACTACTAATCTCCCTCTGAATCTCAAACACCCATGAGAAGCAACAGATAAATCATCAGACTGACCCGACTGCGCCTTAATCCTCAACTCATGGATATAGGGGTCGGTTCTCTGCGCCTCCCTGATGTTTATCACAATCTGCGGTTCCACCTGAAGAGACGAAACGAAGAAATACTGATCACCCGACTGGAAACGCCAACCAGAAGTACTCAACTCCTCATGAACTTTCGAAATACTCAAGGATGCTAACATATCAGGCTGGGTCTTTCTGCTCAAAGCGTCGGCTACTAAGTTCACACGCCCAGGCTGATATTTAATCTCACAATCGAAGTCCTTAAGCAATTTCATCCAGCGTCGCTGCCTCATGTTCAAATCCGACTGCGTGAAGATATATTTCAGGCTCTTGTGGTCGGTGTACACCACAAATTCTTCACCATAGAGATAATGCCGCCAAATCTTCAAGGCAAACACTATTGCAGCCAACTCCAAATCATGAACCGGCTACCTCGTCTCGTGAGGCTTCAGCTGTCAAGACGCATACGCAATCACGTACCCGTTCTGCATCAAAACACACCCTAATCCACTCAGAGAAGCATCGGAGCACACAACAAATCCTCCGGATCCAGACGGTAGGGCCAAAACAGGAGCAGTAGTCAACTTCTCCTTCAGCGTCTGAAAACTATACTCGCACTCATCAGTCCATACAAATCTCTTATCTTTCTGAGTCAACTGCGTCATAGGCCTGGCTATCGAAGAAAACTTCTCAATAAAATGCCTATAGTAGCCGGCCAACCCCAAGAAACTACGGATCTCTGAAACGCTTCGAGGTCTCTCCCAGTTAAGCACTGCTTCGACCTTGCTAGGATCCACCGAAATTCCTTGTGCCGAAATCACGTGACCCAAAAAGATAATCCTGTCAAGCCAAAACTCGCACTTGCTGAATTTGGCATAGAGCTGCGAGTCTCTCAATCTCTGCAATACAAGTCTCAAATGCTCCTTGTGCTCTCTCTTGCTCCTCGAGTACACCAAGATGTCATCTATGAAGACGATTACGAACCGATCGATATACTCGCTGAAGGCGCGATTCATCAAATCCATAAAGACAGCAGGGGCATTCGTCAATCCAAAAGGCATGACAAGAAACTCAAAATGCCCATATCGTGTCCGAAAGGCTGTCTTTGCCACATCAGCGTCTCTAATTCGCAACTGGTGATAGCCAGAGCGCAAATCAATCTTCGAGTAAACAACCGATCCCTGCAACTGATCGAACAAGTCATCAATCCTCGGCAAAGGATACTTGTTTTTCACCGTTGCTTTATTTAACTGTCTGAAGTCTACACACATCCTCATAGTGTCATCTTTCTTTTTCACAAATAGAATCGGAGCTCCCCAAGGAGACATGCTCGGTCTGATGAAGCCTTTCTCCAAGAGATCATTCAACTGCTCCTTCAGCTCTTTCAACTCTGCGGGCGCCAACCGGTAAGGAGCTCTAGAAATCGGGGCAGTACCGGGCACCAACTCAATACTGAAGTCGATCTCACGTCGAGGAGGGAATCCAGGAATCTCATCTGGAAACACGTCGGGAAACTCTCGAACAACGGGGATGTCGCGCAACTCTAGTCGCTGCTCCTGGGAACTATCAAGTGCGTAGATCATGAATCCTGCATTACCTAGCGATAGCAGGCTAAACATCTCCATAGCGGAAACTAGGGGAATCTTCGGCCTCGAATCCATGCCGTAGAAATCCCACCTCTCACCCGTATCAGGGCGAAATCTCACCACACCATGGAAGCAATCAACGGTAGCCTTATAACTAGATAACACGTCCATTCCCAAAATACAGTCAAAATCTCTAATCCCCAACACAATCAAATTGGTCACCAAAACATGCTCATCAAACCTAATCAGGCAATCTACTACCACCTCTCGGGACCACAGGTTCACACCAGCAGGAGTAGACACGGATACAACATCACACAGTGGGGAAGAACTCAACCCACGCTCAAACACAAACATCTCAGAAATAAAAGAGTGTGATGCACCAGTGTCAAACAAAACTCTCGCAGGATAATCATAAATAGAGCATGTACCTCTAATCACCATGCCCGGCGTCTCCTCAGCCTGATCTCCCGTCAAGGCGTTCGCCTGCGCCTGCTGGGGAATCTGAAACGGGGGTCGGGAAGGTCCTCCAAAACGTGACGGCTCACGAGGCTGAAAACCAGATCGCTGGGACTGAGCAAAAGGTTGCTGTCGCTGAGAAGAACCACTAGCGAAACCCTGCTGCGACTGACCAGAAGACCGCCCTCCAATCGAAGGACACGCTCTAGCGAAATTTCCCGGCTGACCACATAGATGGCAAAGTCCTCGGACTCCTCGACACTGCGAAGACTCATGTCTCCCTCCGCACTGACTATAGAATCCACCTCCAGAACCACTACCAGAACCACTGCCAGAACCACTGCTCATGGAACCAGAAGAACTCGAATGGCCCTTCTTCTTGAATTGCTTCCCTCGAGGTCTGAACTGCTGGCGACTCGACTGCTGTGACCCCTGAGGAGACTGATACGACTGCGACACCGCCTGAGCTGGCTGAGAAGAACGTGCGGTCGTCTGATGCACTGGAGCCTCAGGATCCATCAAACTCTCCTCGATATCAACTGCATTGTTCACAGCCTCCATAAAAGTCGCCGGGGACCCAGACAGCACCATCCGATAAAGGTCAGGTCTCAAGCCCTTCAAGAACTTGTTCCTCTTCGTTCGCTCTTGGTTCGCCACAGCTGGCATGTACACTAGAAGCGCAGAAAACCACCTAGCATACTCGGCCACACGCATATCACCCTGCTTCAAATTATCAAACTCACACTCCCGGCTAGCGAAGTAGGACTCTGGAGTGTATTCGCGTCGAAAAGCCTCACAGAAAGCATCCCAAGTGAGCTCCGTCCCACTATCTCGAAGCATCCTAGAAGTACTCCTCCACCAGCGCTGTGCATCATCTCGTAGCTGCAGCACTGCCAACTTCAGTCTCTTTCCCGGAGCGTACTCCAGGGTATCAAATAACTCCTCCATCTGCACAAGCCACGCCTCGGCCCTAGCGCCACCCTCAGCACCGGCCAACGTCGGTGGGTTCGTCCGCTGAAATCGGGCTAAGACTAACTCCATTCCACCTATCTGCCTAGTGACGTCCTCAACCTGAGCGTCATCATCACTACCTGCTCTAGACTCCTCCTCAGAAAGTCTAGTCCTCCTACCTCCTCCTCGTCTCGGTGGCATCTAAACAAGCCTAGAGGTAAGATCTCACAGCAGATAGAATAACAAGACAGATAATAGATCACATAAGTCACAGAGGCAATAAAAATCAAATCAAAACTCTGTGCCTAGACTCGAGTGTGATCAAAAGAAATCGAGCTTATCCCAGTTTAAGCTCTGATACCAAAAATGTCAGGCCCCGTGCTAATTACTAACAATTAACACATAATAAGCGCATAAACACGGAAGCTTAAAATCAGGGCTTAAAAATTTTTCGAAATACAAAGGGCCTGAACTTCAAATCATACATTCAAAATATCCAATACTCAAAATATGAGTTAACTCAAACTCATACAACAAGTAACCACATAATATCAATTCAAAATACAGATCCCCAATACATGATAACACGGGGCATCCCCCGGTTCAATACATATCATATATAGACTGGGACTCAGGGACGCGGGGATCGACCAGCAGAACTTCCACTCTGCCCAGCTAGGTTACCTGAAACTCCTGCAAATGGGCAACGCAGACCCAAACAACAAAAGCAGGAAAACAAGTACGAGGTCAAGCCTCAGTACGAAGAGCTATCAAAGCAGATAAACATGCAACATGCTATAAATCAATGCTATGAATGCATGAGGCTGTCAAAGGAAATCGATCAGCTAGGCCAGTGCATCAACCGGCAAATCATATCAAGTCGCCTCTATACCACGGTCTATCAACCGAGAAATCATCGGTCCGTGATCATCGGGGCCCGTCAGCCCATCACAGCTCGGCGGTAGACACTCGTATCCGGTAGTCACCGCTCCGACGATAGCGTTGGACTTTTCGGGCACGACCCAACAGTCGGCCAGTCACAACGTGGCACCCAATCAGGTTATCAAATCAAATCTGTAAATCAGGCTCAAGATGTATGCATGAATGCCATTCAATATCCATGCTAGATGCATACAAAGCATAATACGTGAAAACAGAATATATATCTCAAGCAATTCATCAAACTGTTCCACGTAACACAGAGCAGCAACTTCACAGATTTCACAACATTGAAATATAGACATGTTCACGCTCAAAGCTGCTAAGGGCTGCTCAATCGTACCTTTATTCTTCAATTTACCTAACAGATTTCTCAACAAAGGCACGGCCAGCAACAATTCAAGCCTACGGCCCTTGAAGCTTCCACGGCAATCTCAACTCAAAATTCCCAGAAGCTGAAATCTGTTCAATATCACGTTAATCCTACGTCCAGAAGCTAAACTCGAGTTCTTCACTTCTACGCAGGCATTAACTACAAGAACTAAACTCAAATCTACGAGAAATTCTCACCCAAAAGCTCAAGGAAACCGAAGATCAAATCTGCTCAACGAAACCAGCAATTCACGAACGAGCAGGGCCTACGGGATCTCTCAAGTCGTCGCTCCTAGCTTCCAAACTAGCATGAATGGAAAGAGCAAGTCTCAAGGAGTCCAGCGCCACCAAGAACGTCAAAAACAAAGTCTGAATGCGATGGAAAACGGCGGTGGAAAATTACGGTGAACAGTAGCTCGACGAGGGTTTGGAGAAGAAGAGATAAGAAATATCTGGCTCAAAATAATTCTAAGTGTCGATCAACACTCTATATATATATCCATCTCAAATCTCTCGACTGCTGCTCACAAATCCAGTCGTCTTGAACCGCAGGAAACTTACGAGTGGCACTCACACTTCCCACAACAAACCAGTCGCAACAACCAAACGCAACAATCCAGACGCAAGCTAAACCAAAAGCTGGTAGATTCCTCACAGCTGGAACCAGACGCAAACCTCGCAACACAGCGTTTCCACTTATCAAAACGACATCGCGTTGCCCTCTCGACTGGTTCCTCAAATCCACAGCTGGCCACCCAGTCGCAACATTGAAAACACGGCGTTTAACTCAATCAAACGACGTCACAGCGCCCACGTCAACAATTCCAGTCGACGCATAAAAACCAGCAGCTGCACAAGGAAAAACTCCCGCGACTGGTTCCTTCGTGCACAATAGTAACCAACACGTGGCACTTCCTCGCTGATCCTTGTATTTGTGCACGCCTACTACCAGTTGCAACTAACACAAACGCAACGACTGCCAGACGCAACACAAAAACAACGACTGCCAGACGCAAAACGCAACGACTGAAATCGAAATCCATCCAGACGCAAGCTACTATACCGCTGTGACTGATTGCTATAAAAACTAAAGAAACGCCTGAATTCAATAGGAAATCAGATTTCTTTCGTAAAACCATCAAATTCCAAATCCTACCAGTCGCGGCTACAGTACAGTTGATTCAATACTTAGAAGAGTTCGACAACTCTATAACTTCAAAATTCACGTGGCTAATCTCAAACAATAAAATTAACCACTAATCTAAATCTGAATCCTCACATTAACCACTCGGCGCATGGTGGCTAAAGATCCCAGAAGGGAGATGAGAGTGCGGTATTGCCGCTCGCCCTCGCATCCTGGTAAGACTCAACAACAGCAATACAAGATACGAACAATGGCTGCAATAACAATATGAATGCAATATGGGAAATGCATGTATGCATAACAGGGCAGCTAAACGATCAACAGAAAATCACGTATACACACAGCAACATCCTCATCAATGCACAACAGACATCTAGCATTCAATCTCATGCCAATTCCAAGAAATATCAAGCTCAGATCCTTACCTTATACTTTTGTGCAACAATTACTACAAAACAAGCCCGAGAGATCTGGATAGCAACCTGCTAAATACACAACACACAGATCTCAAAAGCTGCACAGAAGCTCACGGCCAAATACAGAAGCTCACAGCTGGGAGCCACACTCAACCAACTCAATTACTACCAAAATGACTTACTGGAAGCTTAAACCAAGGCTAGGAACGAAATCTCATCACAAGGGAACGAAGTTCTACCTGCACTACAAAACGCACAAATGGGCAGCAACTTCGCGTTCCTCAACTAGCCAACCACAGCCTCCAAAAGTGATATGGAATGATAGAGCTTCGCAAGAGGAGTCCAACGCTACCTCGAACGTATCAAACAACGTCCGGAAACGATGGGAATTGCCGGAGAAAAGCTACTGTGAACAGTAACCTAGGGTTCGAAGCGAAGAACACAATCGAGGAATATTTCGCTAAGTATGGAATCTGGTGCTCGAAATCGAAGACCAAGTCTTCCTTAAATACATCTCGCAAAATCTGGTTAAATTATCCACCGACATAACCAGCAGGCACCAACAACAAATACAACCAGCAGATGCAACAAAACCAGCTGCTGAAATCTCAAACAACATAAATCAACACGACGTCGTAGAACACTACCTACGACTGGTTCTCATCCAAAAGCTGGACAACCAGACGACTGGTTTAAACATCACGGGAAATCTCCAAAAGCTTGTATCAGCCGCTACATATAAAACGCAGCGTTGCAACTAATCAAAATGGCGTCGCACAACTGACGTCATTAAATTTGGCCGATAGCTCTCGCGCAATACCAGCTACAAGCTACAGTAACCTCTACCAGCTGCAAGCTACAGTAACCTCTACCAGCTGAAAGCTACAGTAGCGAACAAATCTCTCGCAGCTGGACAACCTGTCGCAACATCCAAACGACGACGTTTCCTCCTCGCGCTACAGGAATGTTGACCCGCGTTGACATCTGCTTCGACTGAACGACCAGCAGGAACACACGCGACCAGATCTCTCGATAGCGCTACACCAACACGACGTCGCTCCAACTAATCCAAACGGTGTCGTTTTGCCCTTAATGCCAAATACACAAATGCAACGGCTGGATACAACATGCTACCAGCTCTCACTTAACACAAATCAATCCTGTTTCATTAAAACGAAGGCGTTTAGGAATTTCGCGCCAAAACATGCTACGACTGGATTTTACAATTCGACCAGCTTTCTCAATAAAACCAGCTTTCAAACCCAAAACACGAAAACTTCCAGAATTGCTCTAGGTGAGGAATTCAACCCAAAAACACAACTTAAACATTCAAACAGAGATCTTAAGCCACCAAGAATCTCTAATCACCGATTAATTCTCACGATTAATCTTAAACACAAATCCAGGTCTCACAGCTTCGGTATTGTTCTTATTATCTCTGTGTTGTTCTAGCTTGGACTAGCTCTACTGTTTCATCTTAGACCTCTAAGCTGATGTTATTGATGCTTCAGTCCGCTCTTCTTTCATCTTGAACTGCTCTAAGCTGATTTTCGTCTTCGTTGTTCCTCTAAGTTGGTCTGTGATGCGAAACTCTTTCTAATCTATTCTAGTTCTCATATATTCTAATCTGCTTCGTACAGCTTTGTTCTGCTCTAATCTGCTTCGTACAGCTCTGAGTTGTTTCGTCCTGCACTGGCTCTGAGCTGTTTGAGTTGTTCTTCTTTGTTCTAACTGCTTATATTTCCTGAGCTGAATCGCCTAATCTTATCTGTCTTCAGCTCTATTCTAACTTGTGTGATCTTCTCTTGATCTGTCTAAGCTGATATTGTTTCCTGAGCTGATCTTCCCTGAGCTGATATGCTCTAAGCTGATCGACACTCCAAAGCTGATCTTATTCTTTGTTGAACTACGGTCTTTGTTTATACAGCATACATCTTCAGCTCACAGCTCTGGTCTGATCTGATCGGCTATAGCGTAATACTTCAGCTCTTAGCTCTCGTCTCTGATTCAGCTTGCTTCTAATTTGCCTCAGCTCGCTTCTTAAGCTCACAGTTGATCTGAACTGCTAAAGCTTACCCTGTGCACTCAATTAAATTGTTAGAAACATAATAGCTGATTTTGTGTTCATCAAAATCCAGAACTTATCTGTTACACAGATCCAAAAATATCTCCCTTTTTTATTAACACAAAACCTGGATAAACAGAAGCACGTATAAAAGTTTTCAAACATTTCTCCCCCTCTTTGTGAGAATCAAAAAGGGTTCGAAATCTTGTCTCCCCTTAATAAGTAAAATGAAATGTCCCCCTTAAAAAAGTATGGGGATTTTCAGTTTTGGAAAACTCTTGATTGACTAATTGGAAATCCGGTATGTTATAGCTTCGACCTGAATTCGGCTACCGACAGGTGTTATTCTATAAAGAAAATGTTTTGGAAGGGATGATATTGTTAGGATCGAAGGATCAGATCTCACCCGAGAACTAAACTAATCAACGGAAAACCGAGAGATGTGATCCTAAATAAAAATTATGAAGCGCAATGCTTCGGTTCTTGAACATTAAACAGAGCATCGGAGACAGATCTGATATGTATTAAAAACATGCGGAAAACACCAGAACTGAATCCTAATTTTAAAACAACTCGGCGTAAAAACGGATTTCTGTTTACTTACTGTGCGTGCAACTGAAGTGTATGCGTGCGTGCTAATATAAATACAAATGCGGAATGCTGTAAATCATAAAGAAATTTACGCTGCTATTTATTTATGGAAGTTCGGATATAAATATCCTATGTCTCCCCTTTTTCCGCCTCGGAAGGTTCCACTAGAAGAATTTGATCCGCAGACCCAATCACCGAGCCTCGCTTCAGGTGAACTCCTAGCCTCAACAAATGCACACCAGCCACAACTGTGTGTCTAACTAAATAAGAACTTGTTTAACGTCTCTGTTCAAAGACTACATACACAGAGTTTAACGTCTTAGTGCTTGGACGGGATCTGATTGTTGGGTTGTGATTCACTCGCTAATCAATTTCGCACATCTCTCAAAATATACGAGTGAATCTGTGTGTATGAGATTTTACCGTGAACGCTCAACTCTCTAAATAATAAATCTCACACACTTGGGAAATGCTCCTAAAGAGCTGATGAATACTCAGCAGTCGACACTGCAATAAGCTCCTCTCTAATGATGGTCGACTGCTTCATCTTCCTGTTTTCTTCCCTCTGTAATTTCTCTATTTTTGTCTTTCTCACCAGTATCATCATCATTGATTCCTTCAAATCTTCTTGTATATAAAGCTTCTCTCCAAAGATATAGCCGTTAGAGTAGATTCAAATCCCTTCTGCGCTTGTTACGGCTAAATTGTCTTCTTCCCAAATTGATGCAATCATCCTCTGTATATTGTACTATTTCCCAGAATAGTACTAATCTTGTCCCCTTGATTTAAGGCATTTGCACGACTCAATTTCAGTCATTGATTCTGTCCATTTTGAATGTTGATTGCGTCCCAACAGCTGAATGTACTCCAACAAATTGTTCAACAGCTGTTCGCTCAGCTGTTGTCTTTTCTTTGCACTCAACATCTGATCGACGTCTGATTCCATCCTCTTCGCAACGTCTGTTTCATTCTTCTCGACGGCTGAATTAATCCTCTGCTGATATCTTCATTTTAGTGCAACATCTGTTTCGTCTTTGCGCAACCTCTGTTCATCTACATTTTCGCGCAACATCTGATTGATCTTCGTTTCGCAACTACTGATCAACAGTTCGCTTCAGCTGTTGTTTCATCTTCAAATAATTCTTTCCAACAGCTGATAGTTTTCTTCGTTATCACACTTCGCTCAACAGCTGTTCACTCAGCTGTTGGTTTTCTTCGTATCGCTCATCAGTTGTTGGTTCTTCTTTGTATATCTCATCAGCTGTTCGTTCAGATCTCTACTGTACATCAGATCTCTCTTCAGCTCTATCTTCAGATCACTTCAGCTGTTCTCGTCTGCCTTCAGTTTTTCCAACTGTTGGTCATGTATATGCTCCAGCTGATCGTTCTCAACTGCTCCAGCTGATATCTGCTTCATCTTTTGTTCGTCGTTCCAACAGCTGATTCACCTCTATTGATCAACATCTGATAACATCTCTTCGTCGTTCCTGTTGATCAACATCTGATATTGATCTTCTGTTAAATATCCGACCTCTGATATATCAACAGCTGCTCAACATCTGATTTCTTCTTCTTTTCTCTTCTCGTCAGATTTCACTACTGAACCAATGAGTACAGCTGGACTCCACGTAAGCAAGTCTGACCACGCTGGATTCCACGTAAGCATCTATGTCCATGTAAGCATCTCTGTCCACCTAAGCATATCTATCCACGTAAGCAAATCTGATACGTCTTCTCTTTGTCAGTTTCTTCACTTCATCAGACTTCGCTTCATTCCAATAGCTGATTGCTTCTCTTTACTAATGAACATCTGATAACTTCTTCTGTCATCTTCTGAATATTTGCAACTGCTGATTGTTTCACAACTTCTCTGTTTCAACTACTGAAATATTCCAACAGATTACTCGATGTAATTCAGCTAAGATTCTGCACCCTAAGTAGATTTTTTAGAAACACAATAGCAGGTTTTGTGTAATTCAAAACTCAAATCTGGATCTGTTATCCAGATCCATCAATCTCTCCCTTTTTGATTTACACAAAACCTCAAATAACAGATGCATAATCTAAAAAATTCTCTCCCTTTTTGTGGGAATAAAAAAAGGAATCGAAAACTGGTTTTCCCGACAAATTTTAAATAAAGCTCTCCCTACACTGCCACAACAAAAACAACGTGTACCATTTAGCTTAAATATTCAGACGGGAGTTAAGAATAAACGAATAACAGATTTTCTCTCATTTCATTCCAGACGTGGCCCCATAACCGCATCTGAAAATCTTGTCATACACACAGATTTATGAGATCTGTGTCAGCTCGTCAGAAGAAATATTGCCGTATTTTCTTTCGGAAAATACTCCGTAATTCGAAGATCATTACTCTCCCTATCTTTATACATTCAGCTCAAAAACATTTCAAAACCTTAAAAACATTTGTAGCATAGATACGAATTCCGCATAAACAGAAAGTTGAAAACACATCAGAGCACTTAAATAAACTTTGTTTCAAATAAGAACATATGCTACTGAATCACCTAAATTATTCAGATTTGGCAAAGAAACGATAACTGAATCTATCGGATTTTTGTTTCATTTCTCCTATTTTGTCATATGTGCTGAAAACAGCCCAACCAAAACAGAATCTTGGCATCCACAGGGAACTCGCGCATTCCGTGTCAGCTAGACAAAAGAACAACCGAAGATCAAGAATCATTCCTCTCCCTATCTTCATAAAATAAGCTTTCCAAAAACATTTAAAACATTTAAAAATATATAGCACATGCGTTTTAAAAAGATGCTCGTTCAAGAACAACCTGCTCTGATACCACTTGTTAAGACCGAAGGATCAGATCTCACCCGAGAACTAAACTAATCAACGCAAAATCGAGAGATCTGATCCTAAATAAAAATTATGAAGAACAATGCTTCGATTCTTGAACATTAAACAGAGCACCGCAGACAGATCTGGTATGTAATAAAAACATGCGTAAAACACCAGAACTGAATCCTAATTTTAGAACAACTCGACGCAAAACAGATTTCTCTAAACAGAAATCTGTTCGACTTACTTTGTGTGCAACTGAAGTGTATGCATGCGTGCTAATATAAATACAAATGCAGAATGCTGTAAATCATAAAGAAATTTACGCTGCTGTTTGTTTATGGAAGTTCAGATATAAATATCCTACGTCTCCCCTTCTTCCGCCTCGGAAGATTCCACTAGAAGAATTTGATCCGCAGACCCAATCACCGAGCCTCGCTTCAGGTGAACTCCTAGCCTCAACAAATGCACACCAGCCACAACTGTGTGTCTAACTAAACAAGAACTTGTTTAATGTCTCTGTTCAAAGACTACATCCACAGAGTTTAACGTCTTCGTGCTTGGACGGGATCTGATTGTTGGGTTTGTTGGAAAACGGTGGCGGATCCGGATCCCGTCTCCCGGCGGCACAGCGGAAGTTTAAAATTAAGCGCTGGGATACGTTCAATACAATAAAATCAATACTATAAACCATTCATAGGATGATTTTCGGGGTGTTACCTTGCTGGCGTCTAGGCGTCTGGCTCCAACCAGAATCACAGGGAAACTGGCTCTTGTCGGTAGACGGCGGTAGATCGTCAATCAGGTCCACGATCGGAATCGATCTTCCTCCAATCAGCCTGCACTAGAAAGCTGATGGATTTTATCAAGAACGGAATCACCTCGTCACACTGATCAGAACAAGTCTAATCATGTGAAGATCGGACGGCGGCGGCGCGGCGGCGGCGCTGTGGTGGGCGGCGGCCGTGCGTGAGCAACTGCTGATTGTTTCACAACTTCTCTGTTTCAACTACTGAAATATTCCAACAGATTACTCGATGTAATTCAGCTAAGATTCTGCACCCTAAGTAGATTTTTTAGAAACACAATAGCAGGTTTTGTGTAATTCAAAACTCAAATCTGGATCTGTTATCCAGATCCATCAATCTCTCCCTTTTTGATTTACACAAAACCTCAAATAACAGATGCATAATCTAAAAAATTCTCTCCCTTTTTGTGGGAATAAAAAAAGGAATCGAAAACTGGTTTTCCCGACAAATTTTAAATAAAGCTCTCCCTACACTGCCACAACAAAAACAACGTGACAGCAGGAATTTTACAGATTTTGAAAATCAAAACAGATTTTGGAAAACAAATAGGGAACAACCGTATGCATGAATGATATGATTTTGAAAGAACAGATCGTATGCTACCATTTAGCTTAAATATTCAGACGGGAGTTAAGAATAAACGAATAACAGATTTTCTCTCATTTCATTCCAGACGTGGCCCCATAACCGCATCTGAAAATCTTGTCATACACACAGATTTATGAGATCTGTGTCAGCTCGTCAGAAGAAATATTGCCGTATTTTCTTTCGGAAAATACTCCGTAATTCGAAGATCATTACTCTCCCTATCTTTATACATTCAGCTCAAAAACATTTCAAAACCTTAAAACATTTGTAGCATAGATACGAATTCCGCATAAACAGAAAGATGAAAACACATCAGAGCACTTAAATAAACTTTGTTTCAAATAAGAACATATGCTACTGAATCACCTAAATTATTCAGATTTGGCAAAGAAACGATAACTGAATCTATCGGATTTTTCTTTCATTTCTCCTGTTTTGTCACATGTGCTGAAAACAGCCCAACCAAAACAGAATCTTGGCATCCACAGGGAACTCGCGCATTCCGTGTCAGCTAGACAAAAGAACAACCGAAGATCAAGAATCATTCCTCTCCCTATCTTCATTAAATAAGCTTTCCAAAAACATTTAAAACATTTAAAAATATATAGCACATGCGTTTTAAAAAGATGCTCGTTCAAGAACAACCTGCTCTGATACCACTTGTTAGGACCGAAGGATCAGATCTCACCCGAGAACTAAACTAATCAACGCAAAACCGAGAGATCTGATCCTAAATAAATATGGAGATAGCGAGCGCTGCTATTAAATAAAACTTTTGCGCTGCTATTATGAGGTGCAATACCTCGGGTT
>KV010211.1:55309-78903 GCA_001598015.1 Dorcoceras hygrometricum | reverse complement strand
CTAAATTGTCTTCTTCCCAAATTGGTGCAATCATCCTCTGTATATTGTACTATTTCCCAGAATAGTACTAATCTTGTCCCCTTGATTTAAGGCATTTGCACGACTCAATTTCAGCCATTGATTCTTTCCATTTTGAATGTTATTGTGTCCCAACAGCTGAATGTACTCCAACTAATTGTTCAACAGCTGTTCGCTCAGCTGTTGTCTTTTCTTTGCACTCAACATCTGATCGACGTCTGATTCCATCCTCTTCGCAACGTCTGTTTCATTCTTCTCGACGGCTGAATTAATCCTCTGCTGATATCTTCATTTTAGTGCAACATCTGTTTCGTCTTTGCGCAACCTCTGTTCATCTACATTTTCGCGCAACATCTGATTGATCTTCGTTTCGCAACTACTGATCAACAGTTCGCTTCAGCTGTTGTTTCATCTTCAACTAATTCGTTCCAACAGCTGATAGTTTTCTTCGTTATCACACTTCGCTCAACAGCTGTTCACTCAGCTGTTGGTTTTCTTCGTATCGCTCATCAGCTGTTGGTTCTTCTTTGTATATCTCATCAGCTGTTCGTTCAGATCTCTACTGTACATCAGATCTCTCTTCAGCTCTATCTTCAGATCTCTTCAGCTGTTCTCGTCTGCCTTCAGTTGTTCCAACTGTTGGTCATGTATATGCTCCAGCTGATCGTTCTCAACTGCTCCAGCTGATATCTGCTTCATCTTTTGTTCGTCGTTCCAACAGCTGATTCGCCTCTATTGATCAACATCTGATAACATCTCTTCGTCGTTCCTGTTGATCAACATCTGATATTGATCTTCTGTTAAACAGCCAACCTCTGATATATCAACAGCTGCTCAAAATCTGATTTCTTCTTCTTTTCTCTTCTCGTCAGATTTCACTACTGAACCAATGAGTACAGCTGGACTCCACGTAAGCAAGTCTGACCACGCTGGATTCCACCCAGTGCGCCCTCTGTTGTGCGAAGCAGCGTCCAGCCATGGCGCAACAATTGCGCAAGGCTGTTGGCCCATCGGCCGGCCAACGCGCGGCCAGGGCGTGATCGCGCGCGCGCTCATGCGCGCGGGGGGAGGGGATGCCGCAAACGGCGGCGGCTGGCGGCTATTGAAAAAAACTTTTTTTTTTTGTTTCAAACTGAAATTCGAGATTTAGATGCAATTCAGGCAACAATGTATTGAAGGATCCGAGCCTGTGCTCTGATACCACTGTTGGAAAATGGTGGCGGATCCGGATCCCGTCTCCCGGCGGCGCAGCGGAAGTTTAAAATTAAGCGCCGGGATACGTTCCATACAATAAAATCAATACTATAAACCATTCATATGATGATTTTCGGGGTGTTACCTTGCTGGCGTCTAGGCGCCTGGCTCCAACCAGAATCACAGGGAAACTGGCTCTTGTCGGTAGACGGTGGTAGATCGTCAATCAGGTCCACGACCGGAATCGATATTCCTCCAATCAGCCTGCACTAGAAAGCTGATGGATTTTATCACGAACGGAATCACCTCGTCTCACTGATTAGAACAAGTCTAATCATGAGAAGATCGGATGGCGGCAGCGCGGCGGAGGCGCGGCGGTGGGCGGCGGCCGTGCGTGAGGTTGATGGAGGAGGGGCGGCGGCTTCTCAAGATTGGAGGCTAGGTTTAGGTTGTAATTAGTGTAGTGATTAAGCCCTAGACACAACCCATAAATATAAGTCATTCATGGGCTTGAACCGGCCCAATGGACTTGGGTCCAACCCAGGTCCATGTGAACATTCGATTCGTTTAATTCACTGCGGTTTCATCATAACTCCGATCGACGATCAGATCAGACCGACAGACTCAGTTTCCAAAACTGAACATTATGATGTGAAAAACAATTTTTCAGATACCTAGTCCAAAATGACAGTTTTGCCCCTCAACATTGGGAAATCGTAATTTCACCCCTGTTGAGTTTTAGGAAGTCGCACTCCCTAAAATCCTCTTTCTATGCTCAACATATTGAGCTCAGTTTCCGTGCGGTAATCACGAATCCAGTACTTGTGTGACCCTCAATGGTTCAGGGATACAGCTAGCCGTGGGCCCACAGCCATTGTGGCTCCGAAATCACAATTTCGGACTTTCTCAACGGATCATGGTAAAGCGCCTAGCAACATCGCCCCATGATCCCCTAGGTATCACTGATAGTGCCTGCAAGAAACAGTTGGTCGTGGTTAGCGTACAGTACGGTCCTTTCAACACATATATCCCGATCAGATCAACGACCATTGGTAAATCGAGAGTCGCTAAAGATCCGATAGCTATGCATACATCTTGGAGATCGAATAGTGACATCACGAGTGTAACTAGGTAAACCCATTTACCTAAAACACTTCTAATACTCTGGCCAGAGATTTATACACTACTATCCCCTCAGATAGCATAGGATATCCACGCATGTAAGCGAGCGGTGAATCCTCGACAACGAAGCATCGACTCCTACATGCATCGGGATCTCACCCAATCCCGCCGCCTAATGACCCCGAGTGAGTCGGCAAACGGGTCAAAGTGAGACGCCTATCATGTAGAGTCTCAATGATGTTTCGAGTCGTGAGGACTAATCAGTACAATCAAGATTTCGGACTTATCCACTCGACAAATGGTAACCACTTGGAAAGTCCGAACGAGGGTAGTTCGATAGATCACCAGGTCACTATCTATCTGCATGCTCATAACATCACAATGTTCCCTACCAATGAAACATGGTACTTCGCATCGCAGATACTAGTCTCAAGCTTGGGCGGCCTTATCCTCATTTTGACGGCCCAATCGACTAGGAACTAATTCAGAATACACAGTGACTATTAGATGTGTTTCATGATAGCCGTCATACCCACTATCACATCTAACATACACTATGGTGCATTCTAGGTCTTTATCCAACACAATTGTTAACATTTTATAAACATAATGAAGATAAAGAATGCCATAAACAAATGCGAATATCATATATAAAGACTGTCATATACAAGAGTCTATAAACCCACATGCCACAAGTTGGCTAGTTGGGCATCTACTCTAACAGGATTGTGATTCACTCGCTAATCAATTTCGCAAATCTCTCAAAATATACGAGTGAATCTGTGTGTGAGAGATTTTACAGTGAACGCTCAACTCTCTAAAGAATAAATCTCACACACTCGGGAAATGCTCCTAAAGAGCTGATGAAGACTCAGCAGTCGACACTGCAATAAGCTCCTCTCTAATGATGGTCGACTGCTTCATCTTCCTGTTTTCTTCCCTCTGTAATTTCTCTGTTTTTGTCTTTCTCACCAGTATCAGTATCATTGATTCCTTCAAATCTTCTTGTATATAAAGCTTCTCTCCAAAGATATAGCCATTAGAGTAGATTCAAATCCCTTCTGCGCTTGTTACGGCTAAATTGTCTTCTTCCCAAATTGATGCAATCATCCTTTGTATATTTTACTATTTCCCAGAATAGTACTAATCTTGTCCCCTTGATTTAAGGCATTTGCACGACTCAATTTCAGCCATTGATTCTTTCCATTTTGAATGTTGATTGCGTCCCAACAGCTGAATGTACTCCAACAAATTTTTCAACAGCTGTTCGCTCAGCTGTTGTCTTTTCTTTGCACTCAACATCTGATCGACGTCTGATTCCATCCTCTTCGCAACGTCTGTTTCATTCTTCTCGTGCTGATATCTTCATTTTAGTACAACATCTGTTTGATCTTCGTTTCGCAACGACTGATCAACCATTTGCTTCGGTTGTTGTTTCATCTTCAACTAATTCGTTCCAACAGCTGATAGTTTTCTTCGTTATCACACTTCGCTCAACATCTGTTCGCTCAGCTGTTGGTTTTCTTCGTATCGCTCATCAGCTGTTGGTTCTTCTTTGTATATCTCATCAGCTGTTCGTTCAGATCTCTACTGTACATCAGATCTCTCTTCAGCTCTATCTTCAGATCTCTTCAGCTGTTCTCGTCTGCCTTCAGTTGTTCCAACTGTTGGTCATGTATATGCTCCAGCTGATCGTTCTCAACTGCTCCAGCTGATATCTGCTTCATCTTTTGTTCGTCGTTCCAACAGCTGATTCGCCTCTATTGATCAACATCTGATAACATCTCTTCGTCGTTCCTGTTGATCAACATCTGATATTGATCTTCTGTTAAATATCCGACCTCTGATATATCAACAGCTGCTCAAAATCTGATTTCTTCATCTTTTCTCTTCTCGTCAGATTTCACTACTGAACCAATGAGTACAGCTGGACTCCACGTAAGCAAGTCTGACCACGCTGGATTCCACGTAAGCATCTCTGTCCATGTAAGCATCTCTGTCCACCTAAGCATATCTGTCCATGTAAGCAAATCTGATACGTCTTCTCTTTGTCAGTTTATTCACGTCATCAGACTTCGCTTCATTCCAATAGCTTATTGCTTCTCTTTACTAATGAACATCTGATAACTTCTTCTGTCATCTTCTGAATATTTGCAACTGCTGATTGTTTCACAACTTCTCTGTTTCAACTACTGAAATATTCCAACAGAGTACTCGATGTAATTCAGCTAAGATTCTGCACCCTAAGTAGATTTTTTAGAAACACAATAACAGGTTTTGTGTAATTCAAAACTCAAATCTGGATCTGTTATCCAGATCATCAATCTCTCCCTTTTTGATTTACACAAAACCTCAAATAACAGATGCATAATCTAAAAATTCTCTCCCTTTTTGTGGGAATCAAAAAGGAATCGAAAACTGGTTTTCCCGACAAATTTTAAATAAAGCTCTCCCTACACTGCCACAACAAAAAAAACGTGACAGCAGGAATTTTACAGATTTTGAAAATCTAAACAGATTTTGGCAAACAAATAGGGAACAACCGTATGCATGATTGATATGATTTTGAAAGAACAGATCGTATGCTACCATTTAGCTTAAATATTCAGACGGGAGTTAAGAATAAACGAATAACAGATTTTCTCTCATTTCATTCAAGACGTGGCCCCATAACCGCATCTGAAAACTTGGCATACACACAGATTTATGAGATCTGTGTCAGCTCGTCAGAAGAAATATTGCCGTATTTTATTTCGGAAAATACTCTATAATTAGAAGATCATTACTCTCCCTATCTTTATACATTCAGCTCAAAAACATTTCAAAACCTTAAAAACATTTGTAGCATAGATACGAATTCCGCATAAACAGAAAGTTGAAAACACATCAGAGCACTTAAATAAACTTTGTTTCAAATAAGAACATATGCTACTGAATCACCTAAATTATTCAGATTTGGCAAAGAAACGATAACTGAATCTATCGGATTTTTGTTTCATTTCTCCTATTTTGTCATATGTGCTGAAAACAGCCCAACCAAAACAGAATCTTGGCATCCACACGGAACTCGCGCATTCCGTGTCAGCTCGACAAAAGAACAACCGAAGATCAAGAATCATTCCTCTCCCTATCTTCATAAAATAAGCTTTCCAAAAACATTTAAAACATTTAAAAATAGATAGCACATGCGTTTTAAAAAGAATGCTCGTTCAAGAACAACCTGCTCTGATACCACTTGTTAGGACCGAAGGATCAGATCTCACCCGAGAACTAAACTAATCAACGCAAAACCGAGAGATCTAATCCTAAATAAAAATTATGAAGCGCAATGCTTCGATTCTTGAACATTAAACAGAGCACCGGAGGCAGATCTGGTATGTAATAAAAACATGCGGAAAACACCAGAACTGAATCCTAATTTTAAAACAACTGGACGCAAAACAGATTTCTGTTTACAGAAATCTGTTCGACTTACTGTGTGTGCAACTGAAGTGTATGCATGCGTGCTAATATAAATACAAATGCAGAATGCTGTAAATCATAAAGAAATTTACGCTGCTGTTTGTTTATGGAAGTTCGGATATAAATATCCTACGTCTCACCTTCTTCCACCTCGGAAGGTTCCACTAGAAGAATTTGATCCGCAGACCCAATCACCGAACCTCGCTCCAGGTGAACTCCTAGCCTCAACAAATTCACACCAGCCACAACTGTGTGTCTAACTAAACAAGAACTTGTTTAACGTCTCTGTTCAAAGACTACATACACAGAGTTTAACGTCTTCGTGCTTGGACGGGATCTGATTGTTGGGTTGTGATTCAAAATATACGAGTGAATCTGTGTGTGTGAGATTTTACAGTGAACGCTCAACTCTCTAAAGAATAAATCTCACACACTAGGGAAATGCTCCTAAAGAGCTGATGAAGACTCAGCAGTCGACACTGCAATAAGCTCCTCTCTAATGATGGTCGACTGCTTCATCTTCCTGTTTTCTTCCCTCTGTAATTTCTCTGTTTTTGTCTTTCTCACCAGTATCAGCATCATTGATTCCTTCAAATCTTCTTGTATATAAAGCTTCTCTCCAAAGATATAGCCGTTAGAGTAGATTCAAATCCCTTCTGCGCTTGTTACGGCTAAATTGTCTTCTTCCCAAATTGATGCAATCATCCTCTGTATATTGTACTATTTCCCAGAATAGTACTAATCTTGTCCCCTTGATTTAAGGCATTTGCACGACTCAATTTCAGCCATTGATTCTTTCCATTTTGAATGTTATTGTGTCCCAACAGCTGAATGTACTCCAACTAATTGTTCAACAGCTGTTCGCTCAGCTGTTGGTTTTCTTCACAGTACTGTTCATCAGCTGTTCGCTTCTTCTTCACTTTGAACAACAATGATATGTTTTCTCTTCGTTGTACCAACAGCTGATCAATGGTTGCTGTCTTCAGATTCTGTAATAGTATGTCCAACAGCTTCTGTAATAGTTCCAACAGCTTCTGTTTCACATTTGATCAGCTGCTCCTCTTGACAACGTCTGATCGAACTTCTCGTATCAACATCTGATGTCTGTTGTCAGCTGATTCATCTTCGTCGCTCTACGTCTAATTTATTTATGTCTTCGCACAACTTCTGATTCAACTTTGTAACATCTGGTTACATCTTATCAACTGCTGAATCTATCTTTTCTTTGCCTCTGTTCAGATTCTTCTTCACGTCTGATTTATCTTCATCAGCTGATTAACATCGTCTGGACAACATCTGAATATCTTTAATCCAACATCTGAATCAGCTGCTCCACATCTGATTTGATATTGATCTTCTGTTAAATATCCAACCTCTGATATATCAACAGCTGCTCAAAATCTGATTTCTTCTTCTTTTCTCTTCTCGTCAGATTTCACTACTGAACCAATGAGTACAGCTGGACTCCACGTAAGCAAGTCTGACCACGCTGGATTCCACATAAGCATCTCTGTCCATGTAAGCATCTCTGTCCACATAAGCATATCTGTCCACGTAAGCAAATCTGATACGTCTTCTCTTTGTCAGTTTCTTCACGTCACCAGACTTCCCTTCATTCCAACAGCTGATTGCTTCTCTTTACTAATGAACATCTGATAACTTCTTCTGTCAGCTTCTGAATATTTTCAACTGCTGATTGTTTCACAACTTCTCTGTTTCAACTACTGAAATATTCCAACAGATTACTTGATGTAATTCAGCTAAGATTCAGCACACTACGTAGATTTGTTAGAAACACAATAACAGGTTTTGTGTAATTCAAAACTCAAATCTGGATCTGTTATCCAGATCCATCAGATATTTTTGACGTGTTCAAACGATGACAGAGAAAAGTATAGTGGACACATGCATTCTAAGATTTAAAAACTTTTGAAAGTACTTAGAGAATGAGAATGACCATCCGATTTAAAAGGTTTTGAAAAGATAAATGATCTCAAGTGTTCGATTTTACTGTATCAACACGAAAACATTAGTTCAAACACCTTGATAAGATCTGACTGTATTTATCCCTAAGTTGTATCAGATCAACACGGACCCGATCAACTCGGAGACAATCAGTAGATTGTTGTTCTTATCTGTTTGAATGTCTTTGTTCCCCCTGAACAAAGCTCACATAACATAGCTAAGACATATCTAAGAGAACTAAAACATTTCAAAAATAATAGAACTTAGCGTCCGGTAGAGATTTTGTGAAAATATCAGCTACTTGCTGATCTGTTGGAATATGCTCCACCCGAACGTCCTTGTTCAGCACATGGTCTCTTATTAAATAATCTGGTATGCCAATATGCTTGGTCCGTGAATACAGCACAGGATTTTGGGTGATGGAAATAGCACTTGTGTTGTCGCAAAAGATGGGTGCCTCAGATGCATCAACGTCGTAGTCCCTAAGCTGTTGTTGCATCCATAAGATGTGAGCACAGCAGCTCCCAGCTGCTACGTACTCTTCCTCAGCTGTGGAGGTCACGATTGATGTCTGTTTCTTGCTAAACCATGAAATTAATCTATCACCCAAGAATTGAAAAGTTCCACTCGTGCTACACCGACCAATCTTACATCCTGCATAATCTGCATTGGAATAACCAATTAAATTGGAACTTGAGTCTTTGGGATACCAAAGACCCACGCTCTGAGTGCCCTTTAAATATTTCAAACTACGTTTAACAGAAATAAAGTGAGATTGTTTTGGATCAGCTTGGAAATATGCACACATACAGACCGCAAACATAATGTTGGGTATGCTCGATGTTAGATACAAAAGTGATCCAATCATACCACGATACAAAGTTACCTCTACGGCAGTACCCAGCTTCATCCTTATCTTGCTTGATTGAAGCACTCCTCGAGGTAGCTGCTTCGTTCATTTATGTTCTGCTCTTATCTATTTCGTTTCTCTGCTCTGAGCTGCTCTTGAATGCTCTAATCTTCTCTAAGCAGATCGACTCTCTGCTGACTCTATCTATGTTGTTCTGTTTTGTTCTGTCCTGAGCTGATTATGTTCTTTTAATCTCTAAGCAGATCTGTTCGTTTCTCTCTGTTCTGTACTGTTAGCCTAGGCGTTCTTAGTTGATCCGAACCAATTCTGCCTTGAGAAATGAACTCCTCATGTTCTGTTCTGAAAACTTATCTGCTCTAATGAGAGCTGTTCGCTGAGCTGTCTTTGCTCTGAGTTGTTCGACTTGTTCATACAGCTCTGATTTGTTTCAGCTACAATTTGGTCTGTGACCTAGTTCAGCTCTGAGCTGCTTCGGCACTGTTCTGATTATGTATGTGTTGTTCCAGCTTGGACTAGCTTTGCTGTTTTAGCTTAGACCTCTAAGCTGATCTTATTGATACTTCAGTCCGTTCTTCTTTCGGCTTGAACCTCTCTAAGCTGATTTTCTTCTTCACTGTTCTTCTAAGCTGGTCTGTGGGTTGATCCTCTATGAAGCTCCTTTTAAGTTGTTCTAGTTCTCATCTGTCCTAATCTACTTCGTACAGCTTTTTCCAGCTCTAATCTGATTCGTACAGGTCTGAGCTGTTTCGTCCTGCACTGTACAACTCTGAGTTGTTTGAGGTGTTCTCCTATGTTCTAACTGCTTATATTTTCTGAGCCGAATCGTTTAATCTGATTTCAGCTCTGTTCTAACTTGTGCGGTCTGTTCTAAGATGATCTCGTTTTCTGAACTGATCTTCCCTGAGTTTATACGCTCTAAGCTGATCGATGCTCCTAAGCTGATCTTCTTCTTCACTGAACTGTGATATTTGTTTATATAGCGTACGTCTTCAACTCACATCTATGGTCTGATCTGATCTGTCTCAGCTTGCGTCTGATTTGCTTTAGCTCGCTTCTTCAGCTCGCAGCTGATATGAACTGCTACAGCTTACCCTGTGCGCTCAATTAAATCGTTCGAAACATGATAGCAGGTTTTGTGTTCATCAAAATTCAGATCTGATCTGTTACACAGATCCAACATAGAAGCAATGTTTAGAACTTTCAGAAACAAACTCTATCTCTCAGCAATTTTATTTACTTGCATTTATCCATACTGTCACTAATTATTGAGCTTTTCCACATAAATATTTTATTGTTCAAGAAAATAGCTAGACTAAAAGTGCTATCAGCTGGTAACTCAGTTGATTTACAAATAATTTTAAAACACAAAAATTTTTTAAAGGAGTTTATTCAACCCCCTTCTAAACATAAAACTCTATTTTTCCCATCCTAACGCAATAAGACAACAACAAAATATAAATATAATATCCCAAATTATTTATTTTTATTAAAAAAATTTAAAATTTAAATTAATAAATCATGTATGAGAGTATATGAATAAAATTAAATCCATTTACGAGAAGAAGATGATGGATCTGTGTAAACAGATCCTGATTAAGTTTTGAATTACACAAAACCTGTTATTGTGTTTCTAACAATTCTACTTAGTGTACAGATTTTAGGATCGAAGAAGAAGATGAACAGTAGAAGAATCTATCCAGTCGATGGTAAAAGATAAAGTTCACAGCTGGTTTAATTCATCATGTAAACGGCAGCTGGATTAGCAATGGAGATGTCCAAAGTTGAGTCAGTTGTTCGTAATCAGGCGGAGGCCAAATTAGACCAGCAGATGTGATATTTGCTGAGAAAGCGTGAAGTCGCGAGCTACAGTTCATACCAGACGAGAGCTACAGTGATATAATCAACCAGTCGAGGATGCATAGCAAACGATGTCGTTTGAATAAGTTGATACGACATCGTTTGATCTAACCAGTCGTTGGGAAATCCAGTCGCAAGCATTTTACGACCAACGACTGGACAACCAGCTGCAAGCATATCTTCACTTGCTCAACCAGTCGCAGGCTACAGTGTTTTGCAAACCAGTCGACAAGAAGATCCAGACGCAGGAAAAGCAGGCGAAGTGTAGAAATTCAACCAGTCGACAAAGAATCCAGACGCAAAGTAACCAGTCGCTGTGATTGAAGAATGAACCAGCAACGAAGCAGTTGACAAATTATTATGAAGAAATAACAAAGCTGGATGTCAACTGCTGAGCTTATTTCAAATGTTGAAGACGACAAAAAGGCCTGCAAAAGAAAGGACACAAAGGACAATCCATGTCGGTACTTTAGAGAGCAGATTTCTAACGGGAAGATTTTGTGTCCAACGGGTTTAATTTAAACAGAGGCTTATATACGCAGGCATCGCCATTGAAGAGATGGGCTGAGGTCGTGAGAATTGTTGTCGCACAGAAAAGATTAATCAAAAGGAGACAACAATCAAAGGGAAGAAACCAGAAGTGAAGCTGTCAACTATCTTTCGTAGAGGAGCTTATTGCAGTTGACAGCTGAGCTAGAATTAGCTTTTGTAGAGCACTTCCCTAGTGTGTGAGAAATAGAAAAACAGAGAGTTGAGAGCTTCATTGTAAAATCTCACACACAGAGATTCATTCACACTCATTAGTGAATGAATCTCAAAACCATTTCACAATCAGTTATCGTCCAAGCACGATGACGTTAAACTCTGTGTATGTAGTCTTTGAACAGAGACGTTAAACAAGTTCTGAGTGAACAGCCGAGGGCTGGTAGTGCCTAGGAGTTCTCGCAGCTGCTGGTTGCGGGATTGGGTCTGTACACGTTGTATAGATCAAATCTTCTAGTGGAACCTTCCGAGGTGGAAGAAGGGGAGACGTAGGACATTGAGGTCCGAACTTCCAGAAACAAATCTTTGAGTATTGTATTCTGTTATCCATTCCGCATACTCATTCATGTTTATTTTAGCACGCATATTTCAGAACATACACAGTTAACACACTTGCACAAGTCTCGAACAGATTTATGTTGTACATAAATCTGTTTGTGTTGTTTTAAAATAATAGGATTCAGTTCAGGTGTTTTCCGCATGATTTTAAATCATACCAGATCTGTCTCCGGTGCTCTAGCTTTTAAGTGTTCAAGAACCAGAGGTATTGCACCTCCAGTGTTTTAGCAGCGCGGAAATTTATTATCATTCATTTTAAATCATCGGCTGCTAAGTTCCTTTCGAAAACAGGGACCATCAAGTGGTATCAGAGCAGGTTGTTCTTGAACGAGCACTTATTTTAAAACTCATGTGCTATGTTTTTAATGTTTTTAACTGTTTTGAGAAGCTTATCGTATGAAGGCCAGTTAATTTGTTTTAATATAGAACCGATTTTCTCTTGATGAACTGTCACAGAATGCGCGAGTTCCGTGCGGATGCCAAGATTCTATCTTCGTTGTGCTGTAAGATCATCTGGAGCGAGGCTCGGTGACAAGCACATGGAACGAAATAGAAGAATAAAAATCTGAGCTTTTATCTGTTTACTGGTTCTTTTTATGTAAGTAACTCAGTAGCACATGCTTATTTGAAACATTTTTTATGCTCTGATAGTTGTTCAAAATGTTATGGTTTGCGGATTCCAGCTGATGCTTAAAATCTTTGTTTTTAAAAATGTTTTGAGCTTATGTTATAAAAGACAGGGAGAGTGGCGTCGTTGTCTTTGTTAATTATGAGCTATGCATCAGTTCCAGTTTCAAAATCATAGCATACTGTTGCATTCGGTGCTTCCCAAAAGCTGTATTTTTTTTTTCTTCAAATTTAAAACTCCTGATGTTACGATGTTTTTGATGTGACAGAGTAGGGAGAGCTTTGATTTAAAATTCGGGAAGACCAGCTTTCAATCTCTTTTTGATTCCCACAAAAAGGGAGAGAATTGTTAGATAATGCTTTGATTATTTAAGGTTTTGTGTAAATCAAAAAGGGAGAGATTGATGGATCTGTGTAAACATATCCTGATTAAGTTTTCAATTACACAAAACCTGTTATTGTGTTTCTAACAATTCTACTTAGTGTACAGATTTTAGGATCGAAGAAGAAGATGAACAGTAGCAGAATCTGTCCAGTCGATGGTAAAAGATAAAGTTCACAGCTGGTTTAATTAATCATGTAAACGGCAGCTGGATTAGCAATGGAGACGTCCAAATTTGAGTCAGTTGTTCGTAATCAGGCGGAGGCCAAATTAGACCAGCAGATGTGATATTTGCTGAGAAAGCGTGAACCAGCTGGAACAGAAACTATGAAGTCTACTGGAGAAATGTCGAAGAAGAAGATGAACAGTGGAGCGCTTACATGAACTGGAATCAGCGATGATGACATCAGCAGTGACGTCAGCAATCAGCAGGAAGCTACAGTAGAACCAGTCGATGGATGATCCAGACACAAGAGATAAAGCGACGTCGTACAGGAAGAAATTAACCAGTCGCAAGATACCAGTCGCGAGCTACAGTTCATCCAGACGAGAGCTACAGTGATATAATCAACCAGTCGAGGATGCATAGCAAACGATGTCGTTTGAATAAGTTAATACGACATCGTTTGATCTAACCAGTCGTTGGGAAATCCAGTCGCAAGCATTTTACGACCAAAGACTGGACAACCAGCTGCAAGCATATCTTCACTTGCTCAACCAGTCGCAGGCTACAGTGTTTTGCAAACCAGTCGACAAGAAGATCCAGACGCAGGAAAAGCAGGCGAAGTGTAGAAATTCAACCAGTCGACAAAGAATCCAGACACAAAGTAACCAGTCGCTGTGATTGAAGAATGAACCAGCAGCGAAGCAGTTGACAAATTATTATGAAAAATTACCAAAGCTGGATGTCAACTGCTGAGCTTATTTCAAATGTTGAAGACGACAAAAAGGCCTGCAAAATAAAGGACACAAAGGACAATCTCTGTCGGTACTTTAGAGATCAGATTTCTAACGGGAAGATTTTGTGTCCAACGGGTTTAATTTAAACAGAGGCTTATATACGCAGGCATCGCCATTGAAGAGATGGGCTGAGGTCGTGAGAATTGTTGTCGCACAGAAAAGATTAATCAAAAGAAGACAACAATCAAAGGGAAGAAACCAGAAGCGAAGCTGTCAACTATCTTTTGTAGAGGAGCTTATTGCAGTTGACAGCTGAGCTAGAATTAGCTTTTGTAGAGCACTTCCCTAGTGTGTGAGAAATAGAAAAACAGAGAGTTGAGAGCTTCATTGTAAAATCTCACACACAGAGATTCATTCACACTCATTAGTGAATGAATCTCAAAACCATTTCACAATCAGTTATCTTCCAAGCACGATGACGTTAAACTCTGTGTATGTAGTCTTTGAACAGAGACGTTAAACAAGTTCTGAGTGAACAGCCGAGGACTGGTAGTGTCTAGGAGTTCTCGCAGCTGCTGGTTGCGGGATTGGGTCTGTACACGTTGTATAGATCAAATCTTCTAGTGGAACCTTTTGAAGTGGAAGAAGGGGAGACGTAGGACATTGAGGTCCAAACTTCCAGAAACAAATATTTGAGTATTGTATTCTGTTATCCATTCCGCATACTCATTCATGTTTATTTTAGCACGCATATTTCAGAACATACACAGTTAACACACTTGCACAAGTCTCGAACAGATTTATGTTGTACATAAATCTGTTTGTGTTGTTTTAAAATAATAGGATTCAGTTCAGGTGTTTTCCGCATGATTTTAAATCATACCAGATCTGTCTCCGGTGCTCTAGCTTTTAAGTGTTCAAGAACCAGAGGTATTGCACCTCCAGTGTTTTAGCAGCGCGAAAATTTATTATCATTCATTTTAAATCAGCGGCTGCTAAGTTCCTTTCGAAAACAGGGACCATCAGAAGAATATTAGAATACTAGAATAAAAAAATAAGTTGGAGCATAATTAATCACTAAAACTTAGTATTCAAATAAGATTGTTCTAATTTGTATTATTATATGAACAATTACTAATTAATTTGATTAAAAGTTGAATGATGGGGACACTTGAACATCAATAGTCAATAAACAAGTGGGATTTGTTTCTAAATTTTTTGAGACTGGATTGTTTAATAAATTGATATTTTGTCGCATTGTACATATCCCATCGCTGCAATACTTGACCAGTCGAGTTAGGCGCAATATAATTTTGGTCTTATTCTTTTATTTTACCTTTTCACGCATCTTAATTTTTCTCAACTTTTTGGATCATATTTGAATTATTTTTGTTTTTAATTTATTTCTTATTCTACCTATAAGATACGATTTTAAACAATGATTATGATATATTATTATTATTATTATTATTATTATTATTATTATTATTATTATTGTTATTATTTGATGTAGCCAAATTATCTCAGCCGACGAGTTGATATCACCACGTCGGGAGTTCGGGAACGTCGGCCACTGGTGGATGAAGAATGCTTCTTCTTCGAGCCTACAACCATAAATTACTGGTCAGAAGGGCGTCGGAAGTGTGTCCGGCGAAGCCCCTCCAATCGCTTAAGTTAGGAAGGATGCGAGAGCAAAAAGAGAGCAGGAGAACATATATGCTGGGTGCAAAGGATGCTAGAATGTGTGTGTAGAATGAGGGAGCATATCTGGTATTTATAGAAGGGCTAGGCGGTGAAAGGGAGCATATACTGGCAAATATTCGCCTGCAGCGGGTATCTCGGGCGAGATACTCTCTGTGATCTTCAGGGATCTCGTCGTCTAACTAAGGAAAGACGTATCGTCCCTGGATTCTTCAAATAAGGAAAGATGTATCTGGGCTGGATTCTGTTTTCCATGACATTGTCCTCGGGAAATACTCCCAAGCTGAGCAAGTGTCCTCGGGCAACTCCCCGATCTTGGAGCGTGTCCTCGTACTATCTCCCGAGTTTAGTAGCATAGGTCGGGATCTGGCACATGCTGCTCGGTCCTCGGGTCCCGAGGTGACTATGGGGGGTATCAGGAGTATCCCCCGCCGCGAGTCCTAGACGAAGGATTGAAGTATAGGATTGTGTATAGCTGAGGTCGGGACCCGATGTGGAATCCGACATTCCAATGAAGACCACGATCCTCGTGACGTTATATTCCAACCGTTGATAAAGAGACACGTGGACGGCTAGATGGAGCATGACACTGCACCACAGCCGTTGATAATATTCTAGCGAACGGTCCAGATTGAAAAATCCCGACGACCGAGGTGACCGTTGGAGTTCCCCAGGTGATCTGGGCCGTTAACACGTGCGAGTTAGGGCTGTCGTGATTCACCCAGCTTTCCTAAATATGCGAAGATCTTCATTCATTTCCCACTTTCATTTTCTTAGCGCACCGAAACTCTGTCGAAATTACCTCTCGCTCTCGAGCTCTCCTGCCGTTTTCCCGACCTCCTACCTTCAATCTAGTAAGTAGTAAATCTTCTTAAAATGTCTTCATCTACCGAGAGCGTAGTTAGGAGTGTGGCTAACTCGATAGATAGAGTTCATGAGAGTCCCGAGACCAAGGAACCCTGGCTCCCCGATCAGGCTGAGCTGGGGTCCTCGAGCGCACCCTGAAACGAGGAGAAATCCTCGAATCTTAGGTCATCGGACATTTCCTTCATCAAGGAGAATGGTGGAATGTTAGATAAATTTCAGGTAGCCCTTCATGGCCCCGAGGAGAGGGCTCACCGTCCTCCCCGAGGCTTCCACACATTTTACATCAACCAACTGGATATGGATCTCCAGTTTCCTCTCCCGAGGTTTATCACCTCTCTCTTCCAACACATTAAGATCAGCCCGAGCCAATTAGCCCTGAACTCCTATAGCTTTCTCTTGTCTCTGGCCGTCCTCCTGCGCTACCACAACATTCCCCTCATTCCCTACGTCTTCATGCAGCTCGTCCAAGTTAAGAGGTTAGTTCCAGGGAAATTTTACCTGTCCCACAAGGGGGACCATGCTTTCATCAAGGGGAACCCGAGCTCCCAAGAGGGGTGGATGAGCCGGTTCTTCTTTGTTAAACGGGTCGAGAAAAAGAGAGACCCTTGGAGGTACGATATGTCCTGGAGGGACAATATGTATACCCTTACTCCTTCCACTCCCGATCGGTCCCCCAACTTGGCCTCCTTCCTCGATGCTATGCGCGAGACCAGCTACAACGCGCCCGAGCTGATTAAGGAGGACCTCCTGTGCTTTTTCGGGCTTAGCAGGAAGGGGTTTGAGCTGGTCGAGGACCTAGGTATCACCACGTCTTGCCTTAGCAATGTCATCACATGTACCCGAGCTTCGTGTTTTGCCCGAACTAATATATACGTTGCCTCTTATTTTGCAGAAGAACGCATGGGTAAAGCGGCAATGCTGAAGGCCCTGCAGGAGGAGACTGAGGGGGGCTCCTCAGGGGTGGCCGCACCCTCGGAGAAGGTGGCGAAGAAGAGGAAGGCCTCCACACCTGACGAGAACGAGGCCCGACGCCAAAAGAAAAAGGGGGCCTTGATCTCCGAGACACGACCAGCCCCCACCAAGGAGAGGCATCGAGCGCCGACACCCCTAGTCCAGACGAGGGAGGAGCGTCGTGAGCCGATGCCTGTTATTGTAATTCCTGAGCTCTCTTCCCCGAGGAGAGGACCAATGACGGGGATGGGCCCAGGACGAGTTCCTGCCCTCAACCTTTTGAGGATTCCTTGGTTGTCTCCCCGTTCGGGGCCATGGCCACGGGGTTCATTTGCAACATGGTCCCGGATCGGGACATCAGTCGATTGTGGGAGGCCACCAACTCCGAAGCTGTGGGCTTATTCGCGGCCCAACTCGCATCGATATATTCCCTATCTTCCCGATCTTTAGCTTCCTGCTTGCGGTAGCACTCTGACCCTGATTCTTATGCAGGCAATGGCTTGGGGAGGCGAGGTGGTCAAGCACCTCACCCAGGCCCAGCGAGAGGCGAATGACATCCGCCGACACTTCGATGAGACGGCCGAGCATTGTACCCAGCTCGAGGTGCGGCTGGCGGAACTAGAGGAGGCTAGGGCCCGAGAGGAGAGGGCGACCGAGGCGTTGGAGACCTAAGGGCTGAGTCTAGAAGCTGAGAGGGCGGCTCTGATGGCTGAGAAGAGGGCTCTGGTGGCCGAGAAAGAGGCTCTCGAGGCCGAGAAGAGGGCAATAAGGACCGAGATTGATGAGACCAAGGCCCGAGCTGAGGAGGAGATTGGGAGCCTGAGGAACGAAGCCGTGAATGCATGGGATCTCGGCAAGGAGGAGTTTTTGAAATCCTCTGAGTTTGACAACCTATGCAGGAAGAGGTCTCTAGCCTACTTCCGGAGTGGTTTTGAAGGCTGCGCGGCTCAATTCCGAGACAACGGCTACTCCAAGGAGGAGCACCCCGTTTCGTTCCTCAACGTGGCTTGGGCCCTTGAAGATATGCCAGAGGAGGATGAGGAGGCTGACGAGGAGGGAGAGGAAGAGGACGACGCCGACGCTAACTCCCTGAGCTCCCCTAAGCCTTAGTTTTATTTAGATTTTCCTCTGTATTGTAAATTTTGATGTCTTAATGAAATTCCCCTTTGATCTAATTCCTCTTTTCCCGAGATTTTAATTTATAAAGTTAATACTGACGGACGAAGTAGGGCCATCCGATCACATAAACAAATACGCGACGGGATACTCGAGCAACCAAGATAGACGATCACTTATAACTGAATAAATCAAAGAAATGACCCGAGAAAAACGTGAGTTAAATAACCACTCATGACCGAATAGAGTAACCCGAACACTAGTAGCTGAGCGAAAGCTACTTAGTATCAGTATCTCTTGAGGCGTAATTGTAAAGCTTGCAGGGGGGATGCCCGAGTGGGGCCCGATGCTTGTCCGAGCTAGATTACTTCATTGTAGGTTTATTGCCCGAGCTGGTCGGGCCTTTTATGCCCAGGTGGAGTTGCCACCCGAGGAGGTGCCAATGAGGATTTTGCCTAAGTGCCGAGCTGGTCGGGCTTTTGTGCTCAGGTGGGATTGCCATCCGAGGAGGCGCCAATGAGGATTGGGCTTAAGTGTTCACATGGAAGATCCATGCGAAGAGGTGCCAATGCCGAATTGGGCTTTAGTGCCGAGCTTTTCGTGCTTATGTGCTCAGGTGGTGTTGCCACCCGAGGAGGTGCAGATGAGAATTGAGCTTAAGTGTTCACGTGGAAGAGCCACGAGAAGAAGTGCCAATGTGCAATTGGGCTTTAGTACCGAGCTGGTCGGGCTTATGTGCTCAGGTGGGGTTGCCACCCGATGAGGTGCCAATGAGAATTGGGCTTAAGTGTTCATGTGGAAGAGCCACACGAAGAGGTGCCAATGCGGAATGGGGCTTTAGTGCCGAGCTGGTCGGGTTTATGTGTTCACGTAGAAGAGCCATACGAAGAGGTGCCAATGCAGAATTGGGCTTTAGTGCCGAGCTGGTTGGGCTTATGTGCTCAGGTGGGGTTGCCATCTGAGGGGTCTGATAGCGAAAACCATGAGTTGAGAGAATAATAGCTTTTATATCATAAGGTAATTGTTACAAGCGGTAGCCGAGAAAATCCTAGACGTGTTACAAATGATAAAGAAGCAAAGTCTAAGCATAGTACTTCCGGAGATGAATAATATTCCAAGGCCGAAGTCCTCTCTTTCCTTGTGCGTCCTCCAAATAATTGGCTGCCACTCCAGCTTTCTCGACCACCTTGTATGGCCCTTCATACTTTGGATCCAGCTTTCATCTGTCCCCCTGATAATGTACCCTCCTCCAGCGAGGTCTCCCAACACATATTTCCGAGGTCAAACTCTCCTGTTATAAGCATGTGTCATTCTCCTCTGATATGCCGACAAGCGCACAGCGACCCGAGCTCTTCTTTCCTCAAGGTGATCCAACTCGAGGCCCCGTATCTCCACATTATCCTCTGCATACTTCATGACCCGAAGGCTATCCTGGCTGATCTCAGCTGGCAAGACTGCTACTGTCCCATACACCATACAATAAGGCGTTTCACCAGTAGCTGCTCGGGTCGTCGTCCGATAAGCCCAGAGCACACTTAGTAGTCCATCCACCCATCTTCCCCTAGCCGAATCCAACCGTGCTTTGAGGGCTTGCACGATGGTTCGGTTAGTAACTTCTACTTGACATGTAGCACCCCAAAATCCATAGAACCACAAATTTCTTAGCCTTTCTTTTCTAAGAGCTGTTTTGAGATTTTCGAGTATTCATATTCTAAGTTGAAATCTGATTCCTTTTGTTATTTGAAGCAACGTCCAGAAGGTTCCGGAAGGATTTCGCCCAAGCACATATCTGAAATAATCCAGAAATCATAAAAAATGAGTTTTAATGGGAGCTATGCTTTAGTAAAATGAGATCAAGTTTAGAAATCAAAATAGTAGTAGGGAGCTTTTAACAAATCTTTTAAAAGGTCAAAAGAGTTGGCACGGCAGCCATGCCTACTAAAGTATTTTTACCTACTACTCAATCATTCTCCCTTGTATAAAATGATTTACATAAGCCTTGGATTCATTTTGGTTGCAAGAAAAACTTTTAGTTCTTTCAAAGTTAAGTAGATTTTTCCAGTGAGGAGACTTCCAGCCGTGATCATCTACACGTTGCGATTTTCGTTTCAGGCAAGTAAATCTGATTCTTGCTGCATTTGGAAAACCTATATTGCTTCGTTGTTTTCTGTGTATGCTTTACCTGTTTCAGTTTCAGTTATTGTTGAGTTGAGCTATGGATTCACTGCTTTGATGCTTTAGTTTTTGAGTTGCTCACAGCTGAGTAATCTACCAAAATCTGAATCACTTGCCATAAATTTCTGTTAGCGTTTTCACAGTAAGATCTGCTTTCCCATTAAGATCTGTTTTCGCAGTAAGATCTATTTTTCCAGTGAGATCTGTTTCTACTATTCATAAGCCGTGTTCCTTAGCAAAGCTGTTGCTCACATCAGTATGCCTATACCGCACCTAAGATCTGTTAGATAACCAAAAGCTGACCTTCGCGCATGACATTTGTTTTTCTAGTAACATCTGTTTTTCAGTAACATCTGTTTTCCCAGAGAGATCTGTTTGTACACGAAACCTGATTTCCTAGAACCACATCTGTTTTGCACTCTCAAGTTGATTTCTTCAGGGCTGGTCCTCAGCTCCGAGTCCAATTGTACACTCAGTAGTGCTTTTTAAATAAAATGAGTTTCATAGCAGTGAATCTTCCAGATTCCAGTGATTGACTTTCGATCAAGAGCTAGTATAGATCAGAAAGAAAGTAAAGTTCATATTTGAGATTTATGGCATAGAGGACCCGGTCACTCAAGGAAGGGACAGGATTACAGGAGGACCGTAATCCCTTCATGGAAGGGACAGGATTATGGAAATTGTTAGAGTAGATGCCCAACTAGCCAACTTGTGGCGTGTGGGTTTTTATTGACTCTTGTATATGACAGTCTTTATATATGTTATTCGCATTTATTTAAGGCGTTCTTTATTTTCATTGTGTTATATGATTTTAACAATTGTGTTGGATAAAGACCTAGAATGCACCATAGTGTATGTTAGATGTGATAGTGGATATGATGGCTATCATGAAACACATCTAATAGTCACTGTGCATTCTGAATTCGTTCCTAGTCGATTGGGCCGTCAAAATGAGGATAAGGCCGCCCGAGCTTGAGACTAGCATCTGCGATGTGAAGTACCATGTTTCATTGGTAGGGAACACTGTGATGTTCTGAGCATGCAGATGGATAGTGACCTGGTGATCTATCGAACTACCCTCGTTCGGACTTTCCAAGTGGTTACCATTTGTCGAGTGGATAAGTCTGAGGTCTTGGTTGTACTGATTAGTCCTCACTACTCGAAAAGTCATTGAGACTCTACATGATAGGCGCCTCACTTTGACCCGTTTTCCGACTCGCTTGGGGTCATTAGGCGGTGGGATTGGGTGAGGTCCCGATGCATGTAGGAGTCGATGCTTCGTTGTCGATGATTCACCGCTCGCTTTCATGCGTGGATATCCTATGCTATCTGAGGGGATAATAGTGTATAAATCTCTGGCCAGAGTACTGGATGTGTTTTAGGTAAATGGATTTACCTAGTTACACTCACGATGTCACTATTCGATCTCCAAGATGTATGCATAGCTATCGGATCTCTAGCGACTCTCGATTTACCAATGGTCGTTGATCTGATCGGGATATATGTGTTGAAAGGACCGTACTGTACGCTAACCACGACCAACTGGTTCTTGAAGGCACTATCAGTGATACCTAGGGGATCATGGCGTGATGTTACTAGGCGCTTTACCATGATCCGTTGGGAAAGTTCGAAATTGTGATTTCGGAGCCACAATGGTTGTGGGCCCACGGCTAGCTGTATCCCTGAACTATTGAGGGTCACACAAGTACTGGATTCATGATTCCCGCACGGAAACTGAGCTCGATGCGTTGAGCATAGGAGGAGGATTTTAGGGAGTGTGACTTCCTAAAAGTCAACAGGGGTCAAATTGCGATTTCCCAAAGTTGAGGGGCATAACTGTCATTTTGGTCTAGGTGGTCTGAAAAATTATTTTCGCATCATAATAGTTAGTTTTGGAAACTGAGTCGATCGGTCCGATCTGATCGTCGATCGGAATTATGATGAAGCAACGGTGATGCGGATGAACCGAATGTTCATATATTGGACTGGGCCCGCCCCAGGTCCATTGGGCCGATTCAAGCCCATCACTTATTTAATTAGACCTAGGGCTACCATGAGACACACACAAGATACAACCTAGCTCTCATAGCCGCCCACCCTCTCCCACACGCCTCACGCCGCCGCCGACAGCCCATCGCCGCCGCCCGCCGCCCGCCGCCGCCGCCGCCCGATTTTTCGCGTGATCGGACTTGTTTCGATCACCACGACGAGGAGAATCCGTTCGTGCTAAAATCCGTCAGATCTTCTAGTGCAGATCGATGGAGGAAGATTGTTTTCGGTCGTGGACCTGATTGACGATCTACCGCCGCCTACCGTTTGAAGTGCCGGTTTCCTCGTGAAACTGGTCGGAGCCAGGCGCCTAGATGCCAGCAACGTAGCAATTCGATAAACGCCCTATGAATGTTTATTGATTTTTGAATGTATTGAATGTTTCTCGGGGCAAATTTTGATTTCCGCTGCGCCCCCGGGAAACGGGATCCGGATCCGCCATTGTATGCCAACAGTGGTATCAGAGCCAAGGCTCGGATCCTTCAATACATGTTTGTGCCTTATTGCATCAGATTTCGATTTTTCAAAAATCAAAACAAAAAAAAATTTTGGTTGCCGGTAGTGTAGCAGCCGCATGGGGGTACTGTAGCGGCCGCACGGGGGTACTGTAGCGGCCGCACGGGGATACTGTAGCGGCCGAATGCAGGCACTGTAGCGGCCGAACGCAGGGACTGTAGCGGCCGAACGCAGGTACTGTAGCGGCCGCACGTCGGCGTACCCGCGACTGAACACAGGGACTGTAGCGACCGAACGCAGGTACTGTAGCGGCCGCACGTCGGCTTACCCGAGGCGGTGTTGCGACGCTGTTTTTCGACTCCTTGGATTTTCGGGCCTGTCCCGGACGGCCCAAGGGGTGTTTGGGCCAATATTCGATATTGGGCCGATTTTGGTCGATTTTGAAATTTTTGAGATTTTGGGCCTAAAATTGTTTTAAGCCCAATATGATGCAATTAAAATTGCAAAATATGATTTTAGTTATGAAATATGATTTTACAATTAAAATATGATTTTGTTGATTAAAATATGATTTTATCGAAAAATGCGATTTTATTATAAAATGCGATTTTATAATTAAAATATGATTTTGTTGATTAAAATATGATTTTATCGAAAAATGCGATTTTATTATAAAATGCGATTTTATAATTAAAATATGATTTTGTTGATTAAAATATGATTTTATCGAAAAATGCGATTTTATTATAAAATGCGATTTTATAATTAAAATATGATTTT
>KV010211.1:8490-21122 GCA_001598015.1 Dorcoceras hygrometricum | reverse complement strand
TGAGGGGATAATAGTGTATAAATCTCTGGCCAGAGTACTAGAAGTGTTTTAGGTAAATATGTTTACCTAGTTGCACTCGTGATGTCACTATTCGATCTCCAAGATGTATGCATAGCTATCGGATCTTTAGCGACTCTCGATTTACCAATGGTCGTTGATCTGATCGGGATATATGGATTGAAAGGACCGTACTGTACGCTAACCACGACCAACTGGTTCTTGCAGGCACTATCAGTGATACCTAGGGGATCATGGGACGATGTTGCTAGATTCTCTTACCATGATCCGATGGGCAAGTCCGGAATTTTGATTCCGGAGCCACAATGGTTGTGGGCCCACGGCTAGCTGTATCCCTGAACCATTGAGGGTCACACAAGTACTGGATTCGAGATTCCCGTACGGATACTGAGCTCAATGTGTTGAGCAAAGGAAGAGGATTTTGGGGAGTGCGACTTCCTAAAAGTCAACAGGGGTCAAATCGTGATTTCCGCTGTTGAGGGGCAAAACGGTCATTTTGCATTGGTGTTCTGAAAAATGGTTTTTTAGATCATAGTATTCAGTTTTGGAAACTGAGTCGATCGGTCTGATCTGATCGGCGATCGGAGTTATAATGAAGTCGCGGTGATAGGGATGAATCGAATGTTCATCCGTTGGGCCGGTCCAATTCTATCACAAGTCTATTTAATTAGACTTAAGGGCTTCAAATCATAACACACAATCACAACTTGATTAAACCCTAACCCTAGCTCTAAAAGCCGCCGCCCACCTCTCCTCAAACCTCACGCCGCCGCCGCCTCGCCGGAATTTGTTCCGGCCAACTAGACGAGGAGAATTCGTCCGCGCCGATCTCGTCAGGCCTTCTAGTGCAGGCTGACGAAGGAGTCTCCCTTCCGGTCGTGGACCTGATTGACGTAATCTACCGCCGCCTACCGTGAAGTGCCGGTTTCCTCGTGAAACTGGTCGGAGCCAGGCACGAGTTGCCAGCAAGGTAATCAACAAAACACCCTATGAATGGTTCATAGTTTGCATGTTTTAGAATTGTATTGATCGTCTCCCGGCCCAATTTTTGTTCTTCCGCTGCCTCGCCGGGAGGCGTGATCCGGATCCGCCACGGTCCCCAACAGAGCTTACATCATGACAGCTGAACAAGCTAACCCAGATTCTACGATGATTACGGGTAAGATTGTGGTTGCTGGTTTGTCCTCCTTTGCCCTGCTAGATTCAGGTGCAACCCATTCCTTTATAGCTGAGGATTTTGCTATAAAGTTACCACGTGAGCCAGATAGATTGTCTATAGGTGATTGCGTAACTGTGCCATCAGGAGAAGAGCTGATATCTTGTTTCATATATCGTGACTTAAGCTTGAACTTCAAGGACATGTAGTTACCGCCAATTTGATTGTTTTACCCATGCCCGAGTTTGATTTGATTTTTGGCATAGACTGGTTATCCAGATATGGTGTAGTGATCGGTTTTAAGTTCAGGACAGTAGTTGTGAATCTGTCCACAGGATCTCAGATTTCATTCAGATCTGACCGGCTTCAGAGAATTCCTCGCATAGTCTCAGCCTTGAAGGCCCAGCGCTGTTTAAGGAAATATGGAGTAGGGTTTCTAGTAAGTTTATCTTCTCTAGATGTTTCTAGTAAACCCCAACTTTCAGATGTGGAGGTGGTGAACGAGTTCCCAGAAGTGTTTCCAGAAGACATCAGTGGCTTACCTCCAGATAGGGAGATATAGTTTGCTATCGACTTAGAGCCTGGAGCAGCTCCGATTTCCAGACCTCCCTATAGGCTTGCTCCTGTAGAAATGAAAGAACTGAAAGAACAAATTCAAGATCTGTTGGATAAAGGATTTAATCGACCTAGTACATCCCCGTGGAGAGCCCCAGTTTTTTTCGTTAAGAAAAAGGATGGGAGTTTCAGATTGTGTATAGACTACCGAGAGTTGAATAAGCTTACTATTAAGAACAAGTACCCTTTGCCTAGTATTGAGGAATTGTTCGATCAGTTGAAGGGAGCAGCAGTGTTCTCTAAGATAGACTTAAGATCTGGATACATCAAGCTGAAGATTAAAGAGTCCGATGTTTATAAGACAACTTTTAGGACCACATATGGTCATTGTGAGTTTTTAGTAATGACTTTGGGTTAACAAATGCTCCATCTGTTTTAATGGACCTGATGAATAGAGTTTTTCAGCCCTTTTTGGATCAATTCGTAATAGTGTTCATAGATGATATCTTAGTATATTCCAAGACCAGCTCCGAGCATGCTAGTCAACTTTGTACAGTGTTGCAAGTTTTGAAGGACAAGAGATTGTTTGCTAAGTTTAGCAAATGTGAGTTTTGGTTGGAGAAAGTTGCGTTTCTAGGACATATCATTTCTAAGGATAGTTTAGAAGTCGACCCAGCTAAGGTAGAAGCTGTGCGAGACTGGCCTGTGCCCAGATCTGTTTCAGAAGTAAGGAGCTTTCTGGGACTTGTTGGGTATTACAGACGGTTTACTCAAGGATTTTCAAGGACAGTAGTTCCATTGACTACGCTGACCAGGAAACAAGTTAAATTTGAATGGACCCCCAGTTTTCAGCAGAGTTTTGAGAAGTTGAAGCAAGCATTGATAGAAGCCCCAGTTTTAACCATGCCATCTGAGCAAGGGAATTTTGTGATCTTCACCGATGCTTCTAAGTTAGGTTTAGGAGCTGTTTTGATGCAGGATCGTAAGGTAATAGCTTATTCCTCCAGAAAACTGAAGAATCATGATAGGATTTACCCCACGCACGATTTAGAATTAGCAGTTGTGGTTTTTGCCCTCAAGATCTGGAGACATTATCTGTACGCAACAGAGCTTACATCATGACAGCTGAACAAGCTAACCCAGATTCTACGATGATTACGGGTAAGATTGTGGTTGCTGGTTTGTCCTCCTTTGCCCTGCTAGATTCAGGTGCAACCCATTCCTTTATAGCTGAGGATTTTGCTATAAAGTTACCACGTGAGCCAGATAGATTGTCTATAGGTGATTGCGTAACTGTGCCATCAGGAGAAGAGCTGATATCTTGTTTCATATATCGTGACTTAAGCTTGAACTTCAAGGACATGTAGTTACCGCCAATTTGATTGTTTTACCCATGCCCGAGTTTGATTTGATTTTTGGCATAGACTGGTTATCCAGATATGGTGTAGTGATCGGTTTTAAGTTCAGGACAGTAGTTGTGAATCTGTCCACAGGATCTCAGATTTCATTCAGATCTGACCGGCTTCAGAGAATTCCTCGCATAGTCTCAGCCTTGAAGGCCCAGCGCTGTTTAAGGAAATATGGAGTAGGGTTTCTAGTAAGTTTATCTTCTCTAGATGTTTCTAGTAAACCCCAACTTTCAGATGTGGAGGTGGTGAACGAGTTCCCAGAAGTGTTTCCAGAAGACATCAGTGGCTTACCTCCAGATAGGGAGATATAGTTTGCTATCGACTTAGAGCCTGGAGCAGCTCCGATTTCCAGACCTCCCTATAGGCTTGCTCCTGCAAAAATGAAAGACCTGAAAGAACAAATTCAAGATCTGTTGGATAAGGGATTTATTCGACCTAGAATGTCACCGTGGGGAGCCCCAGCTCTGTTCGTTAAGAAGAAATATGGGAGTTTCCGATTGTGTATAGATTATCGAGAACTGAAGAAGCTGACCAGTAAGAACAAGTACCCTTTGCCTAGGATTGAGGAATTGTTTGATCAGTTGAAGGGAGCAGCAGTGTTCTCTAAGATATACTTAAGATCTGGATACCATCAGCTGAAGATTAAAGAGTCCGATGTTTATAAGACAACTTTTAGGACCACATATGGTCATTGTGAGTTTTTAGTAATGACTTTTGGGTTAACAAATGCTCCATCTGTTTTAATGGACCTGATGAATAGAGTTTTTCAGCCCTTTTTGGATCAATTCGTAATAGTGTTCATAGATGATATCTTAGTATATTCCAATTTCGGCCAAATTCTTTCGTTTAGGCCTCCGAAATCGCGTTTTACTGTTTTCAGCTCTTGTTCTGCTACGGTATCTGATTCAACTTCTCTTGTTGTATTTCCAGCTAACATCTGCACACTTAGTAGAAACGTTAGAAACACAATAACAGGTTTTGTGTAATTCAAAACTCAGATCTGGATCTGTTATCCAGATCCATCATGGTTGTTACCAGGTATTTGATACATGTTATGTTGTATTGTTTGTCGTGGGCTTGTAGCCTTTGTTGGTTAATTTTGTAAACTGGGATTACTTTGAGTATTGTCGTATTTTAAATTAAATTTTGTTAAACCATCAGGCCAAAAGCGAAAAAAAAAAATTACCCACTTTTTAGTAGCTTCCGCTTGTGTTGTGTGGTTTTACTCTGTTGTGAGCACGAGTTTGCCCTCAAGATCTGGAGACATTATCTGTACGGGGAGAAGTGTGAGATATTTACAGATCATAAGAGTTTGAAGTACTTCTTTACCCAGAAGGAATTAAATATGAGACAGATGAGGTGGTTAGAGCTGGTTAAAGACTACGACTGTACAATTAGTTACCACCCAGGAAAAGCAAACGTGGTGGCAGATGCTCTTAGCAGGAAATCTATAGGATTAGCCCAGCTTACGATCCAGAGACCCTTAGCTTATGAGATTGAAAATTTTGGGCTAGAGCTGATTCCCATTATAGTAGCTCAGTTCTAGCAGATCTCTCCATTCGATCAAATCTGTTGGATCAGATCCGAGAAGGACAACTGTTAGATGAACAGTTGCAGAAGTGGGTTAAACAAGACATAGAGAGAGGTAGTAATCTCTATACTTCAGCAGAAGGAGCTATCAGATTTCGAGGTAGATTGTGGATTCCTAGTGTGAATAATTTGAGATCAGATCTGATGACAGAAGCTCATACAGCTCCATATTCAGTACATCCAGGGAGCACTAAGATGTACAAGGATCTCCAGAAGCTGTATTGGTGGCCAGGCATGAAACGCGATGTTTCCAGATTTGTTTCAGAGTTCCTGACTTGTCAGTTGGTCAAAGGTGAGAATCAGAGACCAGCTGGGATGCTAAAACCCCTGCCGATACCAGAATGGAAGTGGGAGAGTATTGCGATGGATTTTTTAGTTGGTTTACCTAGATCTGTCCAAGGCTACAATTCAATTTGGGTTATAGTAGACCGACTTATCAAATCTGCTCACTTCTTACCAGTCAAGACAACTTATGATGTGAGCAAATACGCTGAGTTGTACGTAAGGGAGATAGTAAAACTACATGGGATTCCAGTTTCGATCGTATCTGACAGAGATCCAAAGTTTACGTCAGATTTCTGGAAGAGTCTACACAGACCTTTAGGTACCAAGTTAACCTTTAGCACAGCTTTTCAACCCCAGACAGATGGTCAATCAGAAAGGGTGATTAAGATATTAGAAGATTTGCTTAGAGCTTGCATCGTTGATTTTTCAGAAAGCTGGGACTCAAAGTTGCCTTTGGTAGAATTCACGTACAACAATAGTTTCCAAGCATCCATTCAAATGGCCCTTACGAAGCTCTCTATGGCAGAAAGTGTAGAACACCCATTTATTGGGATGAGATAGGAGAACAAGCTGGTTTGGGACCAGACCTAGTAGAACAGACTGCTGAAACTATTAAGAAAGTAAGAGACCGATTGAGAACTGCTCAAAGCAGGCAAAAGAGCTATGCTGACGACAGACGCCGTGAGTTGAGCTTCGAATCTGGAGACCATGTCTTCTTAAGGTAGCACCGATAAAAGGAGTAATGAGATTTGGGAAGAAGGGTAAGCTAAGCCCAAGGTTCATTGGTCCATTCGAGATCTTGGACAAAGTAGGAACGCTGGCTTATAGACTAGCTTTACCCCCACATCTTTCCTTGGTACATAATGTTTTTCACGTATCAGCTTTTAGGAGATATGTTTCCAACCCGTCGCATATTTTAGGCTAGAGCCGATCCAACTAGCACCAGATTTGAGCAATGAGGAGCGACTAGGAAGAATTCTTCATAGAGAGAATAGAAAGTTAAGAAACCGTAGCATCCCAATGGTCAAAGTTCAGTGGTCTAACCAGTCGGAGTGAGAAGCAACTTGGGAGACAGAAGAAGATATGGTAGTCTCTACCCAGAGCTGTTTGGTAAGTAAATTTCGAGGACGAAATTTCATTAAGGAGGGTAGAGTTGTAGCGCCCCAAAATCCATAGAACCACAAATTTCTTAGCCTTTCTTTTCTAAGGGCTGTTTTGAGATTTTCGAGTATTCAGATTCTAAGTTCAAATCTGACTCCTTTTGTTATTTGAAGAAACTTCCAGAAGGTTCCGGAAGGATTTCGCCCAAGCACATATCTCAAAAAATCCAGAAATGTTTCCTTTCATAAAAAAATGAGTTTTAATGGGAGCTATGTTTTAGTAAAATGAGATCAAGTTTATAAATCAAAATAGTAGTAAGGAGCTTTTAACAAATCTTTTAAAAGGTCAAAGGAGTTGGCACGGCAGCCATGCCTACTCAAGTATTTTTACCTACTACTCAATCATTCTCCCTTGTATTTTACGTAATCCTCTGGATTCATTTTGGTTGCAAGAAAAACTTTTAGTTCTTTCAAAGTTAAGTAGCTTTTTCCAGTGTGCTTGAGGAGACTTCCAGCCGTGATCATCTACACGTTGCGATTTTTGTTTCAGGCAAGTAAATCTGATTCTTGATGCATTTGGAAAACCTATATTGCTTCGTTGTTTTCTGTGTATGCTTGCCTGTTTCAGTTTCAGTTATTATTTGATTTGAGCTATGGATTCACTGCTTTGATACTTTAGTTTGAGGAAACTCACTAGAAAGTTTAACCAGCAATGGTGTTTTAAAAATATACTGAGTTGTACATATTCCAGGTAAGAAATCCAATAGAAGTCCTCGGTTTCCTAAGCACTGTGAAGACTCTGGACATTGAATCTAAACGGATAGGCAACGCTGGTTAGATCGGGAGCAAGTTCTGGTTTGATAAACGAAGCCAGTTTGTTTAGAATCTGTCTGAGTCGAAGCAGTATTTCGTGTTCCTAGCCAAGTGTTTTTACGCGTAACTTGTCTTTAACCAAAATCTGTTGTTGAGTTTCTCACAGCTGAGTAATCTACCAAAATCTGAATCACTTGCCATAAATTTCTGTTAGCGTTTTCACAGTAAGATCTGCTTTCCCATTAAGATCTGTTTTCGCAGTAAGATCTATTTTTCCAGTGAGATCTGTTTCTACTATTCATAAGCCGTGTTCCTTAGCAAAGCTGTTGCTCACATCAGTATGCCTATACCGCACCTAAGATCTGTTAGATAACCAAAAGCTGACCTTCGCGCATGACATTTGTTTTTCTAGTAACATCTGTTTTTCAGTAACATCTGTTTTCCCAGAGAGATCTGTTTGTACACGAAACCTGATTTCCTAGAACCACATCTGTTTTGCACTCTCAAGTTGATTTCTTCAGGGCTGGTCCTCAGCTCCGAGTCCAATTGTACACTCAGTAGTGCTTTTTAAATAAAATGAGTTTCATAGCAGTGAATCCACCAGATTCCAGTGATCGACTTTCGATCAAGAGCTAGTATAAAGCTATTTCAGGAAGAAAGTAAAGTTCAGATTTGAGATTATGGCATAGAGGACACGGTCACTCAAGGAAGGGACAGGATTACAGTAGGACCATAATCCCTTCATGGAAGGGACAGGATTATGGAAATATTGTAATCCCTTCACAGAGAGTTACTGATCAGTTAACATGCTTCATGCACAAGGACAACCAGACAGCCTCTAGACCATAAATTACCCAGTATAAGCAATTCAGATTCGAGCTTCGAGTTGTCTTTCAGTAGCGAGATTTCAGATTTCAGTTATGCCTGCATTTATGTGATTTTGTTATCCTCGGTTTTACTTCTTGAGCCCCTAGGCTCACTAGTTTTCCCAATGCAGGTTAGGCAGCTCAGGAGCAGGCGGATGGTGCAAGTTGATTCAGATTCGAGGGACTGTGTTTGTCAACGGCCAGCGTTTCCGCATAGTCTTAGCTTTTGTTGTTTGGACCTTTTGACGAACTGTATTAAGATTTGTTACAACAATAGTGAACTTATATAGAGTTCCAGTAGTTGTAATATCGCATTTTGCATCGTGAATCAAGATCTGTTTGGTCAAATCTATTTACCTTTGGCGCCATTAGCTTCGTTTCAGCTTTGTGTAAGGAAATACAGCTTACTTTATTAGAGTTTGGTCCTTCGATTTGTTTAAAAATTTTAAATTTTCTCAAATTCCGTTGGTCCCATGGGTTTGGGCGTCACATGACCGTTGCTCTGAGATAGGCTATTGAGGTGAAGACCTGCTCGATCTTCAACTCTTGACACCAAGCCTGAACTTTCACTCCACAGAATTGGCTCCCATTATCTGAAATAAGCCTCCAAGGTATTCCAAAGCGGCAGATGATGTTTTTCCATATAAATTTCTACATCTCAGCCTTGGATATATTCGCTAAGGGTTCTGCCTCTACCCACTTAGAGAAGAAATTTCCATAATAACTTCCTATGCCCTCCAGCCGACGAAAAATGTGAGACCTGGATTTGTAATCAAGATTTAATTGTTGGATTGTATCGGTTTTTAGAGATCTCTGTTGGTAAGTTTGGTTTGCATTTTCGGGTCTGAAATAGCATTTGGAGCAATTCTGGGAGTTTTCGTGTTTTTGAGATTTTTGTGTGAAAGCTGGTTTTTGTGGTGAAAGCTGGTTTTATTGAGAAAGCTGGTCAAATTAAAGAAAACCAGCCGTAGCGTTTATTTTGGCAACATGAGATTCCAAAACTCCATCGTTTAGAGAGATCTGGTAGCGCTTGAAATACCAGTCGCTGGTTTAGTGTATTTGTATCGAGTTGGATACGGTGTCGTTTGAATAAGTTGGAGCGACGTCGTTTTGGTGTAGCGCAAGTGTGAGATCTGATCGCGTGTGTGTGCCTGCTGGTTGTTCAGTCGAAGCAGATGTCAACACGGGTCAACATCACTGTAGCGCGAGAAGGAAACGTCGTCGTTTGGATGTTGCGGCTGGTTGTCCAGCTACGAGAGATTTGTTCGCTACTGTAGCTTGCAGCTGGTGGAGGTTACTGTAGCTTGCAGCTGGTGTAGGTTACTGTAGCTTGCAGCTGGTATTGCACGAGAGTTATCGACCAGATTTGATGACGTCAGCGGTGCGACGCCGTTTTGATTAGTTGCAACGCTGCGTTTTATATGTTGCGGCTGGTACCAGCTTTTGGAGATTTCCCGCGATGTTTAAACCAGTCGTCTGGTTGTCCAGCTTTTGGTTGAGAACCAGTCGTAGTTAGTGTTCTACGACGTCGTTTTGATTTGCGTTGTTTGAGATTTCAGCAGCTGGTTTCGTTGCATCTGCTGGTTGTATTTGTTGTTGGTGCCTGCTGGTTATGTCGGTGGATAATTTAATCAGCTTTTGCGAGATGTATTTCAGGAAGACTTGGTCTTCGATTTCGAGCACCAGATTCCATACTTAGCAAAATATTCCTCGATTGTGTTCTTCGCTTCGAACCCTAGGTTACTGTTCACCGTAGCTTTTCTTCAGCAATTCCCATCGTTTCCGGCCGTTGTTTGGTACGTTCGAGGTAGCGTTGGACTCCTCTTGCGAAGCTCTATTTTTCCATACCGCTTTTGGAGGCTGTGGTTGGCTAGTTGAAGAACGCGAAGTTGCTGCCCGATTGTGCGTTTTGTAGTTTAGCAGGTTGCTATCCAGATCTCTCGGGCCTGTTTTGTAGTAATTGTTGCACAAAAGTATAAGGTACGGATCTGAGCTTGATGTAGCTGGGAATTGGCATGAGAATGAATGCTAGATGGCTGTTGTGCATTGATGTGGACGTTGCTGTGTGCATACGTGATTTCTGTTGATCGTTTAGCTGCCCTGTTATGCATTCATGCATTTCCCATATTGCATTCATATTGTTATTGCAGCCATTGTTTGTACCTTGTATTGCTGTTGTTGATTCTTACCAGGATGCGAGGGCGAGCGGCAATACCGCACTCTCATCTTCCTGCTGGGATCGTATCCACCATGCGCCGAGTGGTTAACTACCACAGTTCATGGGCGAGGCAACGGCAGGTTGAGTTGTTTGATGCATCTGGTATTCGGGTGTAGTATCACGACGAGTGGCTCATTACCACACTGTGAACTCTTCGTACTGGGGTTTGACCCCATGTCCCTCTTGGGCTTGGTTTGTTTCCTTGTTTGTGTTGTTTTCAGGGAACCCAGGTTTTACAGCTGGTCGTGGTTATAACCCAGCTGGTGGTGCCCCAGGAGGTGGTGCCCCAGGAGGTGGTTAGAGTATCCCAGTAGCGTATAGCGTATTTATATGTATCAGTATTCCTAGCCAGAGGATGCCCTGCGCTTTGCTGTTGTATTGGGTTGTGGGAATTTGATACATGTTATTGTGTTCATGTTGTTATGCTATACCATTGGTTGTTTTTACTAAACTGGGATATCTATTTTGAGTATCACATTATTTTAAATTATATTGTTTTAAACCGTCAGGCCAAAAGCGAAAATTTTACCCGCTTTTTGATAGCTTCCGCATGTGTTTGTATGATTTTACTCTGTTTAGAGCACGAGGCCTGATATTTTTGGTATCAGAGCTTAAGCTGGGATAAGCTCAATTTCTTTGATCACACTCGAGTCTAGGCACATTGTGGTGTGTTACGTGTGCTTGACTATGTGACTACGTGCTGCATATTTCTGTGTTATATGCTATCTTTGCCATATCTGTTCTGTTTTGCTTGATCCTGTTGAGTGTTTTCGTAGATGCCGCCAAGACATCGTGGTAGTGGTAGGGGGCAGTTTGAGGAATCAGCAGGACAGAACGAGGATAGGCGTAGTGCTCGCAGTCATACTCGTGTTAGTGATGAGGAGGAGGAAGTTGGTGACTTGCCTCCCCCGGTAGAGAGGATGGATGTGGTGATCGCTCGGTTTCAGAGGATGAACCCTCCAGTCTTCAATGGTGATGAGTCCAGTGAGGATGCGGACTCGTGGCTCCGGAACATCATCTTTCTTTTCGATCGATGTCAGTATGATGATGAGCTCCGTTTGAGTTTAGTGATTCTTCTGCTTAGGAAGGCCGCCGAGCGCTGGTGGCGAGGTGCTTCTAGTACTTTGGAGGAGACCAGTATCGGGATCTCTTGGAACAGTTTTTGCGAGACCTTCCGACGGGAGTATGTACCCGAGTCTTATGTGAACGCCCGGGAGCGAGAGTTCGACCATCTGGAGCAGGGTTTGATGACTGTTCGGGAGTATGCTAGGAAGTTCTCTTCTCTGTTGGCGTACATTCCCCATGTTTCTGGCCGGGAGAGGGCCAAGCGGACTCGATTTCTTGAGGGCTTGAATGAAGAGTTGTATCAGATGGTTTTGACTAGTAAGCCCAAGACTTATGCTGAGGCTATGGACAGTGCTATTGACATTGAGGAAGGTTTGTGTAGCCGTCGTGCTCGTCGGCAACAGGCATCGCAGGGTGGTCGTCCTGCTATTCAGGGAGCGCAGTCTTCTCAGTCCTCCCAGTCAGCCTATCAGCCCCAGCAACAGCAGCAGCCACAGGTGGCTCAGCAGTCTGGCCGTCAGAGGTTTCGACCCCGAGGTTAGTAGTTCAAGAAGAAGTCGGGTTCTAGCTCTTCTGGTTCAGGCAGTTCGAGTAGCAGTGGATCTCGGACTGAGTTTTGCGGCTTCTGCGGTGGAAATCATCCTTCCACGCAGTGTGTTGGTGTGCAGGGTTCCTGCAACCTTTGTGGTCAGTACGGGCATTTTGCGAGAGTGTGTCCGTCAGCTGGATCACAGCTGACCACGGCCCAGCCTCAGGGTCGTGGAGGTCAGTCCAGGGGTCGTTATCAGCAGTTTCAGCAGCCCCGTTTGGGTAAAACTCAGTTTAGGCCGTTTCAGCAGCCTGGCCCTTTGCGCTTTGGGTAGTCGTCTCAGCCTTTCTCCTCAGGACCCCAGCATGCTCAGGTTAACGCCATCACGAGGGAGCAGGCCGAGGAGACACCGAGCCGAGTGATTGGAGGTACATGTCTTGTCTTTGACTTTCCTGCTCGTGTGTTGTTTGACACGGGTGCATCACATTCGTTTATTTATGATTCTTTTGTTGTAGAGCATGGTCTGTGTACCATTCCTTTGCACGATGCCGTTTCTGTTTCCACCCCTGGTGGTGTGAGCCTGTTCTCCCAGGAGGTTTTGTTGGATGGCGTGTTACGGTTTGGTGAGCATGTCCTGTTAGCGAACTTGATCCGTTTGATGCTTTGGGATTTCGATTGCATAGTTGGGATGGATGTGCTGCCAACTATAGGGCCTCCGTGGACTGATTCCATGGGATTGTGCGTTTTAGGCCTATGTCTGGCGAGAAGTGGGACTTCTACGGCCAGGATTCTAGATCGAAGATCCCGTTGGTCTCAGCGATGGAAATGTTTAGCTTGTTGTCTTTGGGGAATGCTGGCTTTATGATTTACGCTTTGGATGCATCTTCTTTCTTCCCGTGTTCAGCTCAGTGACGTTCCCGTGGTGCGGCATTTCCCGGATGTGTTCCCGAAGGAGATTCCTGGTTTTCCTTCGAGGCGGGAGATCGACTTCAGCATAGAGCTGGTGCCTGGCACAGCTCCGATTTCGC
>KV010210.1:180377-223258 GCA_001598015.1 Dorcoceras hygrometricum | reverse complement strand
GATGAAGGACATGGGTGAAGCATCCTATATTCTTAGAATACAGATCTATCGAGATAGATCGAAACGGATGCTCGGACTCACCCAAGATACCTACATCGATATCATACTTAAGCGGTTCTCTATGGAAGAGTCCAAGAGAGGACACCTACCTATGAGCCACGGGGTCACTCTATCTAAGTCTATGTGTCCGAAGACTGATGAGGAGATAGAAGTATGACACGTGTGCCATATGCCTCGGCAATAGGTAGTATTATGTATGGCATGATCTCAACTAGACCGGATGTCGCATATGCTCTGAGTGTCACGAGCCGCTACCAGGCCAACCCCGGCCAATTACATTGGAAGGCTGTGAAGGATATTCTTAAGTACTTACGAAGGACTAAGAATATGTTCATGGTCTACGGGGGTGTGAACTGAAACTGGAAGGCTACACTGATTCTAGCTTCCAGTGTAACGTGAATGATCCGAAGTCAACCTCTGGATTTGTATTCATGCTCAATGGTGGTGCTGTCTCTTGGAAGAGTTCCAAGAAAGACACCATCGCTGATTCAACCACTGAGGCTGAGTACATCGCAGCATCAGCTTCTGCTAAGCAGGCGGTTTGGATAGGAATTTCGTCCAAAGAGTTGGGTGTCATTCCTGATGGAGTTGGTTTCGAGTCCCGGGTCGTACGTGCGACAACACGGGTCTTCCTACCTCGTTTTGGGGCTATGCGCTCGAAACGGCGGTAATGTTGTTGAACAATGTCCACACCAAGACAGTGGATAAGACTCCATATGAGATATGGATGGGCAAACCGCCCAAATACTCTTACATGAGGATTTGGGGATGTCCTGCTTACGTGAAGCAGACAGTGGGAGATAAGCTGTATACGAGATCCATCTTATGTTACTTCGTTGGGTATCCAAATAATTCCATTGGATACTACTTCTACTATCCCAACGAAACAAAAGTGTTTGTTTCTAGAAATGCCACCTTTATGGAAAGGGAATTTCTACTTGATAGAAAGGGCAAAATAGTAGAACTCGAAGAAGTTCGAGAACAAACTGAAGTACCAAGTGAATCTCCTGCACCTCCAGAGCCAGTATCAGAAATGGTCGCACCTAGGAGATCCGAAAGATATGGTTTCCTCCTTGAAGATAATCAAAGTGATCAAGTTGTTGGATGTGATCCAAGAACTTTCAAGGAGGCAATTTCCGATGCTGATTCTAATTTGTGGCTTGAAGCAATGCAGTCTGAGTTTGACTCAATGCATGCGAACCAAGTTTGGACTTTTGTTAATCCTCCCGAAGGAATTGTTCCTATTGGGTGTAAATGGGTATACAAGAGGAAACTTGGGCCTGATGGTAAGGTAATGACCTACAAGGCACGACTGGTCGCGAAAGGTTACACTCAAAGGCAAGGTGTTGACTATGATGAAACATTTTCACCAGTCGCAATATTCAAATCAATTAGAATCTTACTAGCCATAACCGCATGGTACGACTATGAGATATGGCAAATGTCTGACAAAGTTTTATCCCAAGGTATTTGCTTTAACCCAAGGGATGGATGTTAGTGTTTTATACTGCTATTTAAACAAAATTCTATATTATATATGTTTTGGTTTGTGGTTATGGTTTTGGTTTTGGTTTTCATAGGTCATATACATTAGGGATTTGGGGCATACATTTCCTCTGGGTTAAATCTTTTTGTGGCTTTCCAGGGTTCTGCAGGGTTTTTCAGGGTACTGCAGGGTTCGGGGTAATTTGAGTGTTTTTTTATGGAGTTTTCTCTCCTAGATATTATTCTATCTCTATAAGGGAGGCAGGATACATAGATGTATTTTTTTGTGAAAACTGCCAAGGTATTTGCTTTAACCCAAGGGATGGATGTTAGTGTTTTATACTGCTATTTAAACAAAATTCTATATTATATATGTTTTGGTTTGTGGTTATGGTTTTGGTTTTGGTTTTCATAGGTCATATACATGAGGGATTTGGGGCATAAATTTCCTCTGGGTTAAATCTTTTTGTGGCTCCCCAGGGTTTTTCAGGGTACTGCAGGGTTCGGGGTAATATGAGTGTTTTTTATGGAGTTTTCTCTCCTATATATTAATCTATCTCTATAAGGGAGGCAGGATAAAAAAATACATCTATGTATCCTGCCTCCCTTATAGAGATAGATTAATATCTAGGAGAGAAAACTCCATAAAAAAACACTCAAATTACCCCGAACCCTGCAGTACCCTGAAAAACCCTGCAGAACCCTGGGGAGCCCCAAAAAGATTTAACCCAGAGGAAATGTAAGCCCCAAATCCCTAATGTATATGACCTATGAAAACCAAAACCAAAACCATAACCACAAACCAAAACATATATAATATAGAATTTTGTTTAAATAGCAGTATAAAACACTAACATCCATCCCTTGGGTTAAAGCAAATACCTTGGGATAAAACTTTGTCTTCGAATGGATGGCCGAGCGTAGGTGGCAAGCAGTTATATGGATACGGTGCTTTACCCGTAGACGCTTCTCCAGCTCTCGCAAGAATTGTATGGGAGTCATCCTCGGAGGGACTTCCCGAATGATCGTACCGAGGAATTCTACCATACTCCGTGCAGCTATTGTTGTTGATCCTGCAGAGTCTACCCAAAGGTTCAGGCCGTATTGTAGGAAGTGGTTGATACGTTTTTGTATTTCTATGAGAAGCTCTACGGCACCCACGATTCCCAGTAGTAAGTCGTCGGCATATCGCGCGTAACAAATCCTTATGTTGTAATGGGTTTTTAAGGGGGCCAGCTTACGGGTCAGGCCTCTCTCTGACCTGATAACTAGTATCGCCTCCACGCCCAGTTCTATCAACAGGCCCTTTCTTTTGCAAGACTTAAAAAAGTATCTCATGGCCCAATTATTATTACAGCGTTCTGTACCATAGAATTCGGCCTTCGGGGTCAACCCGAAGGCTTCGAGTAGATGCCCAACTAGCCAACTTGTGGCGTGTGGGTTTTTATTGACTCTTGTATATGACAGTCTTTATATATGTTATTCGCATTTCTTTATGGCATTCTTTATTTTCATTATGATTATGATGTTAACAATTGTGTTGGATAAAGACCTAGAATGCACCATAGTGTATGTTAGATGTGATAGTGGATATGATGGCTATCATGAAACACATTAATAGTCACTGTGCATTCTGAACTCGTTCCTAGTCGATTGGGCCGTCAAAATGAGGATAAGGCCGCTCGAGCTCGAGACTAGCATCTGCGATGTGAAGTACCATGTTTCATTGGTAGGGAACATTGTGATGTTCTGAGCATGCAGATGGATAGTGACCTGGTGATCTATCGAACTACCCTCGTTCGGACTTTCCAAGTGATTACCATTTGTCGAGTGGATAAGTTCGAGGTCTTGGTTTTTCTGATTAGTCCTCACTACTCGAAACGTCATTGAGACTCTATATGATAGGCACCTCACTTTGACCCGTTTGCAGACTCACTTGGGGTCATTAGGCGGTGGGATTGGGTTTGGTCCCGATGCATGTATGAGTCGATGCTTCGTTGTCGAGGATTCACCGCTCGCTCTCATGCGTGGATATCCTATGCTATCTGAGGGGATAATAGTGTATAAATCCCTGGCCAGAGTACTGGATGTGTTTTAGGTAAATGGGTTTACCTAGTAACACTCGCGATTTCACTATTCGATCTCCAAGATATATGCATAGCTATCGAATCTCTAGCGACTCTCGATTTACCAATGGTCGTTGATCTGATCGGGATATATGTGTTGAAAGGACCGTACTGTACGCTAACCACGACCAACTGGTTCTTGCAGGCACTATCAGTGATACCTAGGGGATCATGGTGCGATGTTGCTAGGTGCTTTACCATGATCCGATGGGGAAGTCCGAAATTGTGATTTCGGAGTCACAATGGTTGTGGGCCCACGGCTAGCTGTATCCCTGAACCATTGAGGGTCACACAAGTACTGGATTCATGATTCCCGCACGGAAACTGAGCTCAATATGTTGAGCATATGAGGAGAATTTTAGGGAGTGCGACTTCCTAAAAGTCAACAGGGGTCAAATTGCGATTTCCCAAAAGTTGAGGGGCTAAACTGTAATTTTGGACTAGGTGGTCTGAAAAATTGTTTTCGCATCATAATAGTCAGTTTTGGAAACTGAGTCGATCGGTCCGATCTGATCGTCGATCGGAGGGTCTGAAAAATTGTTTTCGCATCATAATAGTCAGTTTTGGAAACTGAGTCGATCGGTCCGATCTGATCGTCGATCGGAGTTATGATGAACCCACGGTGATGCGGTTGAACCGAATGTTCATATATTGGACTGGGCCCGTCACAGGTCCAATGGGCCGGTTCAAGCCCATCATACCTATACTTAGTCTTGACCTAGGGCAACTAATGAGACACTTTTGCATCTCATAACCCTAGATAGCGCCACCCAACCCTCCTCCTTTCCTCCCCAACTTCGGCCGACACCTCCACGCGCCGCCTTGCGCCGCCGCGCCGCCGCCGTGTCCCGCCGCCGTCGTGATCGGACTTGTTCCGATCAAATTTTTTAGGAGAATCCGTTCGTGGCAAAATCCGTCAGATCTTCTAGTGCATATTGACGGAGGAATCGTGTTTCCGGTCGTGGACCTGATTAGACGATCTACCGCCGCCTACCGTTTGAAGTGTCGGTTTCCTCGCGAAACTGGTCGGAGCCAGGCGCCTAGACGCCAGTAAGGTAACGATTCTATGAACACCCTATGAATTTTTATAGGATTGTTTTGATGTATTGAACGCATCTCGGGGCATAAACCGATGCGCCCCCTGGAAGCGGGATCCGGATCCGCCATTGACGCCAACACATGAGCTATTGCAGCTCGCTTTTAACAGATCAGATCGCACGCGATCTATTACAAGCTCGGAGCGCTGCTCTGCGCTGGATACAGCTTAGGCGTGATCTGGTTGTTTGGTTTTTACGTGCTATTTTTCAAACCCAACTTTTAAATGCACGTAATCTAGATTTTAGTTCCAAGTTCCGGTGTCTGAGCTGTGTGAGAGCTCACGGCACCCCAATATGGCACCATCAATCTTATATAATGTTAAATTTTTCGTGTTAGTTTTAGTACTTTATCTTTCATTTATCAACTTTTAGTTCTTTTTAATCAAAAGTGTTTATGCGACACTATGTTGTTAGGATCGAAAAATAAGTTCGGGAGTTCAGAGGGGGGGATGAATGAACTTCTTTGCTAATTTTGATTTAAAAATGTTTCGAAAGATTTTACTGTTCGATTCAAACCTCCAGCTGAGTTACCAGCTTGAAGGATTCTCAGTGATTTGTCTCGTATAATAAAATAATTTTATACGAAGAACACGATTCAAACAGTGAACAATTTAGACAAATGCGAGAAAGTAAAAGATAAGGAGTCAAGAGTTTGTTTCTGGAAGTTCGTAGCAATGTCTCCTACGTCTCCCGTTCTTCCTCAATGGGAATGATATCCACTAGAAGATTTGATTTATACAACCCTTTATACAAACTCGCTCCCGTAACCAGCAGCTACGAGAATTCCTAGCACTCAACCACGAACCCAGATCCTCGATATGGTTCGTAAAAACAATAAAACAGCACTGAGCTGGTTGTGCTAATCTAGCACTCTACACTCTCTGTTTGTGATTTACGATAAACGCTCGACACTACAGAGTGTGAGTATAGAAGAGTGTGTGATAAAAGGATTGATAAAGCTATTTGTGCGTGTGTCACTTGTTGTGAGCTGGTTCAAGATGAACTCTGTTTTTGCTTATAAATGGCTGGTTAGCTTGTATGTTCGATAATCTCATTGTGTTTTGTTGTAGTTCGTCACCCTTCACAGCTGCTCTTCTCTTCTATATATACTTTTTGGATACAATGGTAATAAATATAGCCAGTAGACATATTGAGTGTATCCAAATTAAATTTTCTACGGCATCTTAAATGTCTGTCTGATGAAAGTATATCTTCATTAAATGCATTGCTCTTTTTAGCAACTCTGTGTCGTCTTCAGTTTGAATCGTATCTCTGCGTATCTGGATTTAGCTCAAGTAGTTCCAAAGAATACACATCAATGCAGATATTTCAAATGTCTCATATAAGACTGTGCATAGCTTCAAACTTTCCGAAATTCAATTTGCTATGTTGTCCTTTACTCAGCTGGTCACCCGATCTGATTTCTGAACATTGAGCTGCTTTTCTTGATCGGGTTCTGAGCTTGATCATATCCAATCTTCTTTGAAGTATTCTGCTCATGTCTTTGTTCTGTACTGATTCAGATAGCATTTTTTGTACGCTCATATCTTCAGTACTATAACACTTGTAAAATCATTCTACTTCGAGCTGGTTCACTTATCTGGTCTTCCAGCTGGTCTGTTATTCCACTCATCACTACCACCGCGATCTGTTCTCTCGGCTGTAAACCACTATTTTCCTGCCCTTCGTCTCAATGTATTATGCTTTAAATTCTTCGATTTTCCTCAAGTGAATTTTCCTTATCTGGCTAAGCATCTTTGAACTGGTATTAGCATGACTTAGCACTCAGCTGGTTTATTTTAAACCAGCACATCTCAAAGTCTTGAGCTGGTTTGACCTTAACCAGCTTGAATACCTTTGTTGGTTTGTCCTCAACCAACGTACCTGAATGCGCTGAGCTGGTTTTTCCTTAACCAGCTTGACTTTGCTTTGATCTGGTTTTTTCGTCCAACAATGTAAGCTTCGTCCAGATCTGTGCCTTTGGTCTGATTTGATCTCTTTTATTTTTCATCACCAAAACTTTTGAAATTTACTCTAACAGTAAACCAACATTATACGCGAGCCACATAAGCTGCATCAATATACTATAACAATAAACCAACATTATACGCGAGCCACATAAGCTGCATCAATATCATGATAGGAAAATGACTAAATTGATGCATGATAGGAAAATGACTAAACTGCAAAAAATACGTGAAATCGGACAATGTAGAAAACGATTTAATTTGATATAATTGTTACCAAACGATTTTTCACCTACGACTTCAGATCTCATGAGTCTCTCCTAATTTATAAGGAACACATCCCATATTTCGGGATCCAGATTAAGATTCTTGTTTGTTCTCGATATCCTGGGTTTTATATTAGATGTGAGTGAAGCTTGAACAAGTTTTGGTCATTAATGTTAACAGCTACATAATGGAATATACAGCTTTAATAGTGGTCCTTAAACCAAGATTTAGTCGATTATTAAGTGCTTAATTGGATTATGATTATCTAATGTTTACGAGTAATCTCTGACCATTAATTTGAATATTCATGTGTCATTATAAGCACATGGGCGTCTATTTTGTCAAAAGGGTTGTAATTAATTGATCTGTGAATTCAATGAATTTGATTTGTTAATGGAGAATAATGAATCCATTATGTTGTGATACTGTGTGGGTTGACCTGTTTTGGGGTGGATAAAAAATGAAAATTGTCGAGATAAGTTGAGTAAAAATGTAAAGGAAAACTATGTACTGGAATGACAAACTAGAAACAGAGAGAACTTAATTCCTGCTTCTGCTTCGAAGGTTTTTCCCGATGATTCCATAACGTATCGGTAATCGAACCGATATAACTTTTAAAATCGATCCAATCGATTCAATAGGTTCAACCGGACAGACGAATTGGAATATTGTTTATTAATAAAATATTAATATAATATAATGAATAATATGTTTTAAATTTTAAAATCTAAAAAAATATATATGAATAGAAAAAATGTATTTATTTGTTCAAATTCTTAGTAATTATGTAAATATATTACCAAATATTAGTTTTTAAATAATAAAAACATTTTTTAAAAAATAAAAAATTGAAAATCGATTTGTGGCCGGTTTGACCGGTTCAACCGATTCGTGATCGTGAAACCGACAAAACGGATTTATTATTTGATTCAGATCGGACCAACGATCAGTTCCCGATCGAGTCGGTCAGTCCAGTCCGATTTCAGAAAACAACGTTTTTTCCCGCTTTTTCCAAATATTTACCGTGCTTAACTTAGTCATCGACCAATTTATCTAATTTGTGTTTGAATCAAATTTTATTTTCAGGCCAAACTTTGTTATTTTTAAAAAGAACTATTTTTTCTAATCGATTTAAATTTTACCTAGGATTTATTGCATACCATATCCATAATAATCCCGATATTCCAAACAATCCTCATGACAAAAAATAATCAACTCCCCTTGTCTTCAAATGTTGAGAACCTGCACACTTGTCTGTAGTCTGTATGTGTTTTCAAGAATATATAAACTTTTGAAAAGACATAGTGTTAATAGACCGTTTTTTCAAGGGAATTATTAGCCATTATTAGAGGTCGACTTCTAACAGGAGTATTTCTCTGTTCTTATCAGTAATCTATCAATTATCAGTTTCTTCCCTTTTCTTAGCTTCTGAATATCCTAGTTCGATTATTCTAAATTTTAAAAACTTTCATCTGCTGGATACCAAAAGAAACAATTTTATTTCATTAGTTCAATTTTAATTGACAAAAATTCAATCGGTTGGGTTTGCTCTTTAAGAAAATATAGTTTTGGTCGAAGCCGAGTGGAGACCTATATAACGAATTAATGATGTGGTGTTGTATCTTCTAGTGGGTCTGACTAGCCCAGGTTACTAGCAATTCAAACTTAAAAAACGGCCCACGTTGAGTTTTTCTTAGTGGGCTATTATTTGCAATGGCGCCTGGGCTATGGTCATATGGACGGCATATGCACACTTACACGTACATTTTTTTACATATTTATGTAATTCATGTATTATATTGGGCCAGCGTAAAAATGCCTTATGGGTGGGATCATAGCATATTGGGTCCTTTTTCAACGTTTTTAGGAAACATTTATTTTTCTGTTATCTACGATATTGGTCCTTTATACAGTAAAAAAAATCATATAATGGTGTCATTTATATGTCGATATTCGATAATTTTTTACTCATCTGTTAACCAAAGTGTTATGCCGGCATAATTAGCTTCACGTCAGATACAAGACCGACATTAAAAGCAATTAAAACTTGGTTGAAATTTAACAAAATGGATAATTAAAATCTGTAAACAAAATACAACTATATAGATTCAAATTTGCAAAAATTTTGTCTAGCTTCGATGTAATTCCAAAATGGGTTTAGATTATTTATAATGTGTTGTGTTATGTATGAGTTGGGACCCCAAAATTTTCTAAGATTTGGTTCGGATGTGTTAGGATCGAATAATACAAAAACAATGCCTATTTAAAAACTGAGCTGCAATAGCTCAATGTTCTTGAACATATATGAGCATCGAGAACAGATCTGGATTGACATTAAAATACCAAGCGGAAGTATTCAGAACTGAACTCTAATTTTCAAAACTCGCTAAAACAGATTTCAAATATTATGCAATGCGTGCTAACAGTAAATGCGGAATGCAGTAAATAAAATATACCAGCAGTTTGTTTCTGGAAGTTCGGATATAACATCCTACGTCTCCCCTTCTTCCTTTTCAGGAAGGTTCCACTAGAAGAATTAGATCTTACACCTCGTGTACAGACCCGATCCAACAGTCATCAGCTGCGAGAACTCCTAGACTCTACACCAGCCATCGGCTGTGTCAATCACTTCTTTTACGCCTCTGTGAGAAAGGCTACAGACACAGAGTTTTACGTCTTCGTGCTTGGACGGGATCTGATTTTGCATTTTGGTTTTGATTCACTCACTATATAATTTTGCACATCTCTCATGAATGTGTGAGTGAATCTCTGTGTGTGAGATTTTTACAGTGAACGCTCAACTCTCGAAATAAGGAAATCTCACACACTTGGGAAGTTTCTCTACAAAAGCTGATTTTGACTCAGCAGTCGACACTGCAATAAGCTCCTCTCTAATGATGGTCGACTGCTTCGTCTCTCTGTTTTTCTTCCCTCTTTATTTGTGCACTGTGCATCGTATCATCAATCTAACATCAAGCATCATCGTCTTCAACAGCACTTCTTGTATATATAGCTTCTGTTCAAATTTCTTCCCGTTGAACAACCTTTCTTCCCGTCGAAATACCATTCTTCCCATTGAAATATGTTCTGCAAAGTACCGACATGGTTTTGTCCTTGTGTCCTTTCTTTGCAGACTTTTGTCTTCTTCTGACTAGCTGTTGAAGTGTTTACGTATGAATGCATTGAAACACTTGATTGCTCCAACAGCTGATGTGACGCCCGAACCCAACGGGGCCACGAGATTTGGGTAAATAAAAATTTCGAAACAAAAGGAGGGCTAAAAGATAATTTGTTATAAGCTGTATTCCCTATAACTTCAAAAGAAATAGAAACTCAAAGACAAAACTAACAAATACTTAATTGCGCGCCAACTGCTGAAACTTGTTTGCGGAAAAACAGAGTCTAATATATATAACTTTGCAATTGCGATTACAACATCTGGGTTCTACATGAATATACAGCTGTTGTAATTGATTTCAATACAGTATTTCTTAGATACAAAAGAACGACTGCTATGACACGGAATACGTTGGCCATTGATAAACAAACATCACCCAGCAGCTGATTCATGTTTCACCACATGTTCGCTCCTCAGCTGTCGCACCTGCACCATTTTAAAAGCTAATGAGCCTAGGGGCTCAGCAAATAAAACCTGAATAATAATAATTTCAAATACCAGGTGGACATCTGATCATTTCATAAGTTAAAGGAACATCAATGCGTAAACATTTCATAAACATTCATAATCTTGGAGACAGGGGAATATAACCCAAATCTCAACATTAACATCATTTTCCTTAGATTTATGGCTCAGAAGCTCTCCTTAGGTCCGTGTTGCACCTGATCAAGTGACTACTGATATCAGCCTTAGCCTTCTTTACATTGGGGCAACCGACTTATAGACGACTGCTCACCCTTCTCTTTATGACCGTCTGTTATATTTGCCATAAATCTTAAAATAAACTTTTGTTCCTTTAACATCTTTCGTAAACCTTCTTTCTCAAAATCCTTGGGTTCCATCATTTTAAAACTTTTGCTTCCGCTTTTAAAATTTTACTGAGTATCGGGTTCGGCTTTTGGAAACATAATCATTAACATGAGACCAGTCGCAAGAGGAACCAGTCGTAATGAATAAAACCAGCTGCAAAGATAAAACCAGCTGCAAGGGCTTTTTAAACATATTAAATGAAACGATGTCGTTAGCGCGTCAACCAGACGTAAGAAAAGTGTTAAACGACCAGTCGCAAGAAAACGCTAACATATGTAAAACCAGACGCAAGGATTTTTACTAAAAGAAACCAGCTACAAGGTACGTTTTAAATGAAACGGCGTCATTAACATATCGACCAGTCGCAGGGGAAAATTTTAACAACCAGTCGCAATGAACAGTATTAGTCGCAAGACTAATACCAGCTGGAATGAACAGTAGAAACCAAACGCAAGGAATAACCAGTCGCAATGAACAGTACTTTAGAAACGAATATTGCAACTGTTGAAATTTGACAATAAAATGCATCTGCTGATGAACAATGCATCTACTGGATTTTAATAACAAACATGAACCTGCTGATGAACAGTGCATCTGCTGAATTAATGAAAACAACGCAGCTGCTGGATTTTAACAAGGAAATGCAACTGCTAGAATAAAACTGGATATATGTAACATCAAAACACAACTATGCTATCAGCCATTGCCTATCAAACCAAACTTCATAATGATTCGACTAGCAACTATCGATTACACCGTTATCAAATTCTGATATTACAACTACTAAATTGAAGAACATTCATAAACTTCCTGGGAATAAACTCGAATTCTCAGCACTTTAAAACATCACAAACTTTCTGGAAAACATTTTGGAAGCATCATAAACATCAAAACATTATTTTCGAACCCATATTCTTTCCTTTGAACATATATAAATCATTTCAAACATGAACACTAAACATAACATAACATACAGGCAAGGAGACTCAAGAACATCAATATATGCTTTAAATGGTGAGTCAAGAATCAGCTTTTACTTGCCTTAAGTCAAGCGTTGCAACGATAACTAGTCCCTGCAAGATATTTTCCCTGAGCAACCACACGAGCTTTCTGGAATTTATTTTGAAGAACACTAGAGAATTTCTTTGCAAATGATAAAGATCTTGTTTTGAAAACATGTTTAAATATGGAAGGGATTAGTGGCAAGCTACTTGTGAAATCAAGCATGACACACTTAGAAAATTTGGTAAAATTCCCTTCCTCTTATTTTAATTTGTAAAACACCAAACCTCTAGTCCCTGCAAGATATTTTCCCTGAGCAACCACACGAGCTTTCTGGAATTTATTTTGAAGAACACTAGAGAATTTCTTTGCAAATGATAAAGATCTTGTTTTGAAAACATGTTTAAATATGGAAGGGATTAGTGGCAAGCTACTTGTGAAATCAAGCATGACACACTTAGAAAATTTGGTAAAACTCCCTTCCTCTTATTTTAATTTGTAAAACACCAAACCTTTTCCAAAAGAAATCATTTTTGATATCTTTATACTTCAACAGTTGATAACTTCAACAGACTCAGCAGTTGACTTCTATGTTCCAGTTATTCTTTATGTATGTTGTCAACTGCTTCGCCTTTCTCTTCTTATCACGTCTTATTCAGCTTCTGCTTTGATTCTTCTCTTCATTGCTGATCAACTGTAGCTTACTGCTGAACATACTGTAGCTCACTGCTGAAATGTTCTTCTTCGATCTTCTTATCACATTTGATCATCAGCTGTTTTATTCTTCGCATTACAACACTACTGCCAACAGCTGAGTGTTTTTGTCTTCTAATGATTTGTCTTTTATGTTCCAACAGCTGTTTGCTTTTTCAACAGCTGATCTACACCAACAGCTGATACACCAACAATTGAATATACCAACAGCTGATTATTCCAACAGCTGATTAAGCTCAGCAGTTGACTACTGATTAGTCAACTGCTTCGCTTCTTTGTGTTCGACTGATATCAGCTTCTGCCTTTCTTCTTGTAAGATCAACATCTGCTGTCAGCTTCTGCTTGTATCTTACTGCTGAACCTGACTTCTGTTGCAACAGCTGATTGCTTGAAACTGATGAATGCTTGCAACAGCTGATTGCATCTTCTGTGCATCATCTGATCAACTACTGATTAAGCATATCTTCACAACTGATATCAACATCTGCTTCACATCTGATCAGCTGCTCCTCTTGTCTTCAACAACTGCTGGTTTAGTTAGTATCAACACCTGATACCAACTTCTGTTCTAGCTTGTATCCACATCTGATACCAACAACTGGTTTAGCTCTTGATGACGTCACCACTTCTGAATTCTTACTGCTGCTCAACTCTTGATGACGTCATGACTGCTGAAACCACTTCTCCTTCAGACTTCTCTTATAAAACCTGCTATCATCTGTACACTACGTAGATTTGATAGAAACACAATAATAGGTTTTGTGTAATTCAAAACTCAGATCTGGATCTGTTATCCAGATCCATCAATGTAAGATCAAATTCAATTTGAAATGAAGCATATTAACTTACATATCCATTAGATATATATCAGTCTGTTTGTGCTAAAAATATACAAGCCCAATGGAAAAGCCCAGGCCCATTGATAATGAAAACCCAATCCGTAGAAAGAGCAATGTGAGCGCCAAAAACAGTTAAAGCTAGTGAAACGTGGGCCGATACGTGTAACCGTGGGAAAACTCCCCATGAAGCATAAAAGGGACGAGAAACAGAGATCAAAAGGATCAAATCATCAACAATTCTGCACAAAAAAGCACTGCAAAATTTTCTGCACAATTCAGCAATCAAATTTACTTCAATTAGGATTTTTCATATTCAAGCACAACTTTCAATCTTTTGTTTTTATTAGTTTTCTGAATCATTATAAATCTTCTACGTTTTGTTGAAAATACAAATCATGTTAGGGATTTATTCATATGAATTCCAGTTTAATTCCTTTTGTTCTTGGTGTTATATCATTTAGGAGATTATAACTGACGGTCGAATTTAGTTCCCATTTTCGTTTTGATTTTAGAAGTTAGATTTCACATTCTTTATACAAATTGGCGCTTGAGCGCCTGGCACGCCCATCAATTTGCTAAATTACACAAACAAAATTTGGCACGCCCTGTGGGACATAGATATGCCGCCTAAAAGAGAGAGCAAACTGACAAGACAAGAAGTTGACAGCATGCCAGAATTAGAAGAACTCCCGGCAGATGAGGAACATCAGGATATGTCGGTTCAGAATATGGTGGACCGTATTGAAGGCCATTCCATGGTCATGCCCCATCAATTTGCTAAATTACACAAACAAAATTTGGCACGCCCTGTGGGACATAGATATGACCGCCTAAAAGAAGAGAGCAAACTGACAAGAACAAAGAAGTTGACAGCATGCCAGAATTAGAAGAACTCCCGGCAGATGAGGAACATCAGGATATGTCGGTTCAGAATATGGTGGACCGTATTGAAGGCCATTCCATGGTCATGCAACAGCCAAACAAATTGTCGAACCACAAGAGGAAGTTCCAAAAAAGAATACTGTTGAGATGGAGGAGGCTTCCAAGATTATGGCTGAGGGAATTTTGGCTTACGTGAAAGCAGTGGTGAGTCACACTACCCAGTCCACAAATCAGGGGAATTTTCAACATAAAGAAATGGAACAAGGCACAGGGAGTTCTAGAGCAGGCAAAACTCGCCGCTCTATCCGACTTTCCCAGGCCTGGAAGAAAGGTACACGCTCCCTCACCGGAGAGATGAAACTGTTTTCCAGAAGAACCCCATAATGGCGAGAGGAAATGGAAGTGGAAACTCAAGACCCCAACTCCAGCAGCCATATGATGCGACTAATCCCATGAATCAACCTGCTCTCTACGAAGAAGGTGTGGGCTTCCCAGTTGGGAACACCGGAGTCAACACTGAACATGGGGTTTATCAAACTCGGGGGGCACAATTCTACAATCATCCCCTCCAAAACAGGAACGTTGGCGCAATCAATTTGGACATGGTAAGAGAAACTATGAAAGAACTATACGGGCCAGCTTTGAGGGTAATTGACCGTCCTGAATTCCACAAACCATACCCTGAGATTATTGACCACAACAACCCATATCCCAGAGGGTATAAAATTCCAGATTTCAGTTTATTTTCCGGGGAAGACGGACAATCCACAGTAGAGCATATTCCCAGGTTCACCATCAAATGCGGAATGTTGGAAAATCTGGAGAATTTTGCAAACTTGAAGCTCAGGTTGTTCCCTAATACGCTCACAGGTACTGCATTCACCTGGTACATGTTACTGCCAAGGAATTCTATCCTCACATGGCAAGAAATGGAACGACAATTCCATACACAGTTCTATCACACAGAACCTGAGGTATGTATAGCTGACTTATCTAGAATTACTCAAAATAAGGGTGAGTCAGTGGAACGTTTGTAGACAGATTTAAAAATATGAAAAATAGATGCAAGGTTTTTTTGCCAGAAATAGAATTCGTAAAATGGCACAAAAGGGATTAGATTTTGAATTAAGGAAGAAATTCCAAGGCATGGAGTTCAGAGATTTTATTCGAATTATGTTCTAAAGTAGCAGAATACGAGGAATTGCTGAAAGAAGAGGCTTATAAAAGAAAAACAACAGTAGGTTCATACTATCAAGAAATAGAAGAGGTAGCTCTAGCGGAACTTAGCACCAATGGTTCGTATACTTGTCCTTTACTCAAGAATAAAGTAGGGGAACCACAGAAGAAGAACAGCACGCTGCCTGCTAAGGACATGCAATACATTGCCTTTTTCTTGCTGAACATGTTCTTGTCTTTGTCCAGTGTCTTGAATAGTATGTCCTTTGCCACGTTGTCTAGGTTCGCATTTTTCTTGTCCTCATTGGTATATTCGTGTCTACACTTTTCCAAGAACTGAGGCTCGCCGCTGGTTATCGCAACAGCCAGATTTGGCTTCATTATTTTCAATGGTCCTTCTGTGATGACATACCACATATCATCATCTATAGCTGCTAGATGTGCTTGCATTCAAATCTTCCAATCATCATACTCTTCCCTCGAAAACAAAGGAATCTTGTTGTGAGAGATCGACATATTGAGATATAGTAAAGCGCGAAAAATAACTGTTCAATAACTGAGATCGCAAGCTCTGATACCAATTGATGGTCCCAGAAATAAGATCAATATATGTATAGGAGTTCAGAAGGGGAGGGGGGTTGAATGAACTCCTAGGATTTTAAATTTTCGTTTAAAAGTTTTACTAGCACTGCTAAACTTAAGTCCGAGTTACCAGACTTAAGGATCTCAGTTTAATGCAAATCTCTTGGATAACAAAGATAGTGCGGAAAGAAGCCAATCGATTTGTGAACAGACAAGCAATAAATAACTTGCGGAATATAAAAGATAAGAGTCAGAAATTTGTTTCTGGAAGTTCTGATATAAATATCCTACGTCTCCCCTTCTTCCTCTTCGGAAGGTATCACTAGAAGATTTGATTTGTACAGGTCTTCTGCACACACCCAGTCACCGAGCCTCGCTCAAAGTGAACTCCTAGTATCTCCACAACAATCCACGCATACGCAGCTGCTGGTTTACAACACTTATCAATATTTTCAAACGGATTTTTGAGAAGCCCGTTTGTTACAGACTCAACTAAATAACAACAGTGAATACAAGTTCTGTGAGACTGTAAAATCCTCTGGTTGTTGGGGATCCGGATCTGCCCCCCGGCAAGGCAGCGGAAGAACAGAAAATAAACGGCCGGGAGACGATCAATACGATAGATAACAAAACAATTGTCATACATAGGCTGTTCAAAACACTACCTTGCTGGCACTTGTGCCTGGCTCCAACCGTAGTTACAATAACGTCGGCTCTTCTCGGTAGATTGCGGTAGAAATCGCCAATCCGGTCCACGACCAGAAACGAGACTCCTTCGTCAGCCTGCACTAGAAGGACTGACGAGATCAGCACGAACGGATTCTCCTCATCGAATTGGCCGAAAACGATTTTTTGGCGAAGACGGGTTGCGGCGGCCGCGGCACACGTGGGCGGCGGCGGCCGCGGCGTATATGGAGAGGAGGTGAGGCGGCTATGCTTCTAGGTTTAGGGTTGTGAGTTTTGTTAATGTGTTTTGAAGTCTTGGTTTAGGCTTAATTAAATAAGCTTAAGTGTTGGACTTGGACCGGCCCAACGGGCCCGGGTCCAACGATGAACATTTAGTTCATCTCCACCACCGAGACTTCATCGTAACTCCGATCGCCGATCAGATCGGATCGATCGATTTAGTTTCCAAAACTGAATAATATGATCTGAAAAACCATTTTTCAGAACCCCAGTGCAAAATGACCGTTTTGCCCCTCAACAGCGGGAAACCCCGGTTTGACCCCTGTTGACTTTTAGGAAGTCGCACTCCCAAAATCCTCTTCATATGCTCAACACATTGAGCTGAGTATCCGTGCGGGAATCTCGAATCCAGTACTTGTGTGACCCTCAATGGTTCAGGGATACAGCTAGCCGTGGGCCCACAACCATTGTGGCTCCGGAATCACAATTACGCCGGTTTGACCCCTGTTGACTTTTAGGAAGTCGCACTCCCAAAATCCTCTTCATATGCTCAACACATTGAGCTGAGTATCCGTGCGGGAATCTTGAATCCAGTACTTGTGTGACCCTCAATGGTTCAGGGATACAGCTAAGTGACTATTAGATGTGTTTCATGATAGCCGTCATACCCACTATCACATCTAACATACACTTGAGTGCATTCTAGGTCTTTACTCAACGCAATTGTAAATCATTATACACACAATGAAAGTAAAGAATGCCATATGGATAAATGCGAATATTATATATAAAGATTGTCATATACAAGAGTCTATAAACCCACACGCCACAAGTTGGCTAGTTGGGCATCTACTCTAGCACTGGTTTCTTAAACAAAGAAACACGATTCAAGAGTTGAACCAGAGGATGACTTGAAGGTATTTCAGTGAATAACTAAGGTTGTATTCTTGAAGTCTTTGAGCTTCGTGAATATAACTTCAAAATGCAAGGGAAGCTCTGAGAATGTATTTCGACAGCGTGACCGCAAGATAATTAGAGTGAAGGATTTTTTTCTTCATTCCAGCTTCTGCTATTTATAGTCTTCGTTCTCAACGGTCATTAAATTCTCCAAAGGAAATAAATCCCGTTTGAATTTCTGTCAAATTTGTACACCGTAATTCCTGCTCCACTAAGAGGCAAGTCGCACAATGTTAGAGCAAATTTGGCGTTGTCCCATATTTGTTCAAACGCCGTAAACAGCTCTCTGAGATAGTGTACTATTTACCAAGAATAGTACTGATATTGTCCCTCAATTAATGGCATATGTACGATTTAATCTTCGCCCTTGATTTCTTCTGATGAACGTTTGAATGATCCATTGATTTGCACAACAGCTGATGCCTTGAACAATTGAAAGAATACATCGGCTGATTACTTCATCGCGTGATAATATGCATCAGCTGATCGCTTGAAATATTTCACTTCAAAAAGTATCGGCTGGTTCAAGATCACTGTAGCTACCTGCTGGTTTCTCTTAAGAGATGTACCTGCTGGTTATTACCATTGCAAAATCATTGACTGAATCTTAGCGCGAAGGCAAAACGCTGTCGTATCCACTTATCCAAACGACATCGTTTAACTACCGCTAACATTAAGTACCATCGACTGGTTAATCGAACTACTGTAGCTATCTGCTGATTCTTTTGTAGCCATCTGCTGAATTTCACTGTAGCCATCTGCTGAATTATCAACGCAAACTCCAATGACTGAGATTATAGCGCTAGATCAATACGCTGCCGTTTCAACTTATTTGAACGCTGTCGTTTTGACTAATCCAAACGCTGTCGTTTCAACTTATTTGAACGCTGTCGTTTTGACTAATCCAAACGCTGTCGTTTTGTAATCCTTAACAAAACACGTTATCTCTCAAATTCTTGTGCCTGCTGATTGCCCTGGAAGAGTTCACCTGCTGATTTCTAATCATCTGCTGATTATTTCATCCGCTGATTTCCTCTGAATAAACATCCTGCTGAAATCAACTATCGACTGATAATAATCTTCTGTAAAATTGCAACGACTGACTTTCCAGTAGCAACTAGTCTTATTTTGTTATCACCAAAACTAATAAATTTTATCCTAACAATTTCCCCCTTTTTGGTGATGACAAAACTTAGCAGCCGAGATAAATAAATATGCAAAGATAAATTGCACACAAACTGCTGGAAACAGAAATTCCATTAACTGAAAATTAGGTACAAAAGATTTGTACAACAATAAGCCAATCCTCAATAGATCTAAAATCTTCTTCTTTTATACGATCTACTCCTGCTTCCTCTGCTTCTTTCTCTTCTTTCCCTTTCTCTATCCTCATTCCTCATTCTCTCCAGAATTGCTCTGTTTGCATTGTCAATATCTGCCTGTGTAGGCTCCGTTAATCTCACAGCATCACCAGTTCCTTCACTTTGATGAACAGGAGTAGGTAGAGGGCGGAGGCTGCTGCTACTTTCCCCCTTTTTGTTATCACCACCCCGATTAATATATGCAACAAACTCGCTCTGGTGATGATATTCAGGGTCTGCTGTGCTTGAGCACTAAACTCCAATAAATCATGTCGAGTAGCCGCCACTTGCTCATCCAGAGAATTTATTTTAGCATTAAGCTCTTGGTGAGACTCCCTAACCACCCTCTGAACGTCAACAACATCAAGACCAGTAGTTAGAATCTGAGTTCCAAGCTGCTTATGAGATGATTGTAACTCCAACGACAAGAGATTGCGTTGATCATTTGAGTCTCTGAGCAACGCCCCAAGTACTCGATATTGTGCATCGAGACGTGCGATAACTTGCTTCCCAAAGTTGTGGAGGTGCAATAAAAGTGTATCCTTGTTCTTGGCACCAACATCATCTCTTTCGTGGAGTTGTTCAATTGAAGCGCGCAATTGGTTTAAGGCTATTGTAATATCCGGAATAGGAGCAGCTGGAAGAGAGGTTGAAGTAGAATCATCGATGTGAGGAATCAGATTTTAGATTAGTGATTAATTGATTTGATTTGGGATTAATCACGTGAATTATTGAAGAATTGCGAAATAAATCTGGTTCCCTGCTGATTCGGAAGTTGCTTTAATCCTTGGAGAATTCAGTCGCAATGAATTTGGTGAAGTCAACTCTAGTCAACCATACTGTAGCTGTCTGCTCGTGTTGGCATCGGTAGGGTGACGTAGGCGTGACGCGTTGTATCTGCTGGTATACGTTGTCTTGAGCTTGAGAATGATTGAGGAAGCGACACGTGTTAGTCAACTTTTTTGAGTGTTGACTATAGGATTCAGCAGTTGCTTAGATAGGGCGACCAGTCGATGGGTTGAAGAACCAGCCGCAGGAGTTTCCCTTATGCAACTGCTGGTGTTTGTATGCGTCGACTGGATTTTATGTAGTAGGCGCAGCGACATCGTTTGATTAAGTGCAGCTGCTGGTTTTGGATCGTTGTGAAGAATGTGTGTCCACTGGGTGACCAGCTGCTGGTGGTTTTTGAAGTAATATTTTTTGTCTGCTGGTAGGCGCGGCGACGTCGTTCGATGAAGTTAAAACGCTGCGTTTTGGATGTTGCAGCTGGAACCAGTCGTTGGTTGTTTTGAAGAGATCTGCTGCCTGCTGGTATAACGCTACGGCGTCGTTTTGATAAGTTGGAACGGTGTCGTTTTGGAGTGTTTTCTTGCGACTGCTTATTTGGTTGCTACTGCTGGTTTTTAGCGAAAGAAAGAGATGGTATCTGCTGGTAGATACCTGCTGGTCTTGTCGACTGAATTGATGATCAGCAGACGTTGGATTTGGGAGATTATTTATAGAAGTGTTGTTCGACACTTAGAATTATTTTTGAACCAGACATTCCTTATCTCCATCTCCAAATGTCGACTGAATTGATGATCAGCAGACGTTGGATTTGGGAGATTATTTATAGAAGTGTTGTTCGACACTTAGAATTATTTTTGAACCAGACATTCCTTATCTCCATCTCCAAACCCTCGATTATCTACTGTTCACCATAACTTTCGATCGCCGATTCCCATCGCATCCAGCCTTTGTTTTTGACGATCTTGGTGGCGCTGGATTCCCCTTGCTTAGCTCTTTCATTTGCTTCCTTTGAGGCGCTGCATTTGAGCAGGAGTGGAAGTGCGAAAAGCTGTTTGTTCGAAGCTTTCTCGTGAAGCCTGTGCCGTGTATTTCTCCTGCTAGCGTGAGCCCTTGGGTGAGTTTTTCTTGCGATTCGAGCTCTGTTCTAGTAGTTAATGTCTGCGTAGAAGTGTAGGATTTGAGTTTAGCTTCTGGCCGTAGGATTAACGTGATTATGATTAGATTTGAGCTAAGACGTTAGCCACGTTGTAACAGATTTCAGCTTCCAGGAAGTTCCTGCTGCGTGAATTGAACCAGGAGAAATCTGTTAGGTAATTTGAAGAAGAAAGGTACGAATTGAGCAGCACTTACAGCTTGAGCGTGAACATGACTGAATCGATGTTGTGGAATGTGTGGTGTTGCTGTTATGTGTTTACGTGGAACAGCTGTTTAATGGATTGAACTCGATATTCTGTTTTCACGTATTATGATTTGTATGCATTGAGCATTGATATTGATTGGCATACATGCATACATATTGGGCCTTGACAGATTTGATTGATGACCCGAGCCACGTTGGAGCTGGTCAACAGATGTGTTGTGCACCAGTCCAACGCTATCATCGGAGTGGTGACTGCCAGATGCGAGCGTCTACCACTGGACTATGATGGGCTGACGGGCCCCGATGATCATGGACCGATGATTTCCCGGTTGATAGACCGTGGTATTGAGGCGACATGATATGATTTGCCGGTTGATACACTGGCCTAGTTGACCGATTTCCTTTGATAGCCACATGCATTTCATAGCATTGATTGTTAGCATGTTGCATGCGTAGCTGTTTGATAGCTCTTCGTACTGAGGCTTGACCTCGTACTTGTTTCCTGCTTTTGTTTTGTTTGGGTCTGTGTTGCCCATTTGCAGGAAATACAGGCAACCAAGCTGGATAGAGTGGAGGTTCAGCTGGTAGATCCCCGCGTCCTTGAGTCCCAGTTATATTTATGATATGTATTGAGCCGGGGGATGCCCCGTGTTATCTTGTATTGGGGATCTATACTTGATATGTTAGAGTTTGTTACGTGTTGAATGAGTTTGAGTCAACTCATATTTTAATTATCGATATTTTGAATGTATGATTTGAGTTCAGGCCCATTGTATTTCGAAAAAAAAAATTTAAGCCCTAATTTTAAGCTTCCGTGTTTATGCGCTTATTATGTGTTAATTGTTAGTAATTAGCACGGGGCCTGACCTTTTTGGTATCAGAGCTTAAATTGGGATAAGCTCGATTTATTTTGATCACACTCGAGTCTAGGCACAGAGTTTTGATTTGATTTTGATTGCCTCTGTGACTTATGTGATCTATTATCTGTCTTGTTATTCTATCTGCTATGAGATCTTACCTCTAGGATTGTTTAGATGCCGCCGAGACGAGAAGGAGGTAGGAGGACTAGACGTTCCGCGAAGGGGTCTAGAGCAGGTAGTGACGACGACGCTCAGCTTGAGAATGTCACTAGGCAGATAGGTGAGATGGAGTTGGTCTTAGATCGATTTCAGCGGACGAATCCACCGACATTTGTCGGTACTGAGGGTGGTGCTAGGGCCGAGGCGTGGCTCGTTCAGATGGAGGAGTTATTTGATACTTTGGAGTACGTTCCGGAAAAGAGACTGAAGTTGGCAGTGCTGCAGTTGAGGGATGACGCGCAGCGCTGGTGGAGAGGCACTTCTAGGATGCTTCGAGATAGTGGGACGATACTCACCTGGGATGGTTTCTGTGAGGCTTTTCGACAGGAATATACCCCGGAGTCCTACTTCTCTAGCCGGGAGCGTGAGTTTGATAATCTGAAGCAGGGTGACTTGCGTGTGGCCGAGTATGCGAGGCGGTTTTCTGCACTTTCGGTGTACATGCCAGCTGTGGCGAACCAAGAGCAAACGAAGAGGAACAAGTTCTTGAAAGGGTTGAGACCTGATCTTTATCGGATGGTGCTGTCTGGGTCCCCGGCGACCTTCATTGAAGCTGTGAACAATGCGGTTGATATTGAGGAGAGTTTGATGGATCCCGAGGCTCCAGTGCATCAGACGACCACGCGTGCTTCTCAGCCAGCTCAGGCGGTGTCGCAGTCGTATCAATCTCCTCAGGGGTCACAGCAGTCGAGTCGCCAGCAGTTCCGACCACGAGGGAAGCAATTCAAGAAGAAGGGCCATTCGAGTTCCTCTGGTTCCGTGAGCTCTGGTTCTGGCAGTGGTTCAGGTAGTGGTTCTGGCGGCGGATTTCGTAGTCAGTGCGGAGGGAGACATGAGGCTTCGCAGTGTCGTGGAGTTAGAGGACTTTGCCATCTTTGTGGTCAGCCGGGACATTTCGTTAGAGCGTGTCCTTCGATTGGAGGGCGGTCTACTGGTCAGTCGCAACAAGGTTCCGCTAGTGGTTCTTCACAGCGACAGCAGCCTTTTGCGCAGTCCCAGCGATCCGGATTTCAGCCTTGTGAGCTGTCTCGATTTGGAGGACCTTCCCGACCCCCGTTTCAGATTCCCCAGCAGGCGCAGGCGAATGCCTTGACGATGGATCAGGCCGAGGATACGCCGGGCATGGTGATTAGAGGTACATGCTCTATTTATGGTTATCCTGCAAGTCTTGTTTGACACTGGTGCATCACACTCTTTTATATCTGAGAGGTTTGTGTTTGAGCGTGGGTTGAGTTCTTCCCCACTGTGTGATGTTGTTTCCGTGTCTACTCCTGCTGGTGTGAATCTGTGGTCTCGAGAGGTAGTGCTAGATTTCCTGATTAGGTTTGATGAGCATGTTTTGGTGACCAATTTGATTGTTTTGGGGATTAGAGATTTCGATTGTATCTTGGGAATGGACGTATTATCCAGCTATAAGGCTACTGTTGATTGCTTCCATGGTGTGGTGAGATTTCGCCCTGATACGGGTGAGAGGTGGGATTTCTACGGCACGGATTCGAGGTCCAAGATTCCCCTAGTGTCCGCTATGGATATGTTTAGCCTGCTATCGCTAGGTAATGCAGGATTCATGATCTACGCACTTGATAGTTCCCAGGAGCAGCGATTAGAGTTGCGCAACATCCCCGTCATTCGAGAGTTTCCCGATGTGTTTCCAGATGAGATTCCTGGATTCCCTCCTCGACGTGAGATCGACTTAAGTATCGAGTTGGTGCCCGGTACCGCCCCGATTTCTAGAGCTCCTTACCGGTTGACGCCCGTGGAGTTGAAAGAGCTGAAGGAACAGTTGAGTGATCTCTTGGAGAAGGACTTCATCAGACCGAGCATGTCGCCTTGGGGAGCTCCGATTCTATTTGTGAAAAAGAAAGATGGCACTATGAGGATGTGTGTGGACTTCAGACAGTTGAATAAAGCAATGGTGAAAAACAAGTATCCTTTGCCGAGGATTGATGACTTGTTCGATCAGTTGCAGGGATCGGTTGTTTACTCGAAGATTGACTTGCGCTCTGGTTATCACCAGTTGCGAATTAGAGACGCTGATGTGGCAAAGACAGCCTTCCGGACTCGATATGGGCATTTTGAGTTTCTTGTCATGCCGTTTGGATTGACGAATGCCCCTGCTGTCTTTATGGATTTGATGAATCGCGTCTTCAGCGAGTATATCGATCGGTTCGTAATCGTCTTCATAGATGACATCGGTGTACTCGAGGAGCAAGAGAGAGCACAAGGAACATTTGAGACTTGTATTGCAGAGATTGAGAGACTCAAGGCTCTATGCCAAATTCAGCAAGTGTGAGTTTTGGCTCGACAGGATTATCTTTTTGGGTCACGTGATTTCTTCTCTGAATGGTTTAGGGTGTGTTCTGATGCAGAACGGGTACGTGATTGCGTATGCGTCTCGACAGCTGAAGCCTCACGAGACGAGGTACCCGGTTCATGATTTGGAGTTGGTTGCGATAGTGTTTGCCTTGAAGATTTGGCGGCATTATCTCTATGGTGAAGAATTTGTGGTGTACACCTACCACAAGAGCCTGAAATATATCTTCACGCAGTCAGATTTGAACATGAGGCAACGGCTTTGGATGGAATTGCTCAAGGACTTTAACTGTGAGATTCAGTACCAGCCTGGGCGGATGAACTCAGTTGCCGACGCATTGAGTAGGAAGACCCAGCCTGATATGTTAGCATCCTTGAGTATTTCGAAAGTTCATGAGGAGTTGAGTACTTCTGGTTGGCGATTCCAGCCGGGTGATCAGTATTTCTTTGTTTCTTCTCTTCAGGTGGAACCGCAGATTGTGATGAACATCAGGGAGGCGCAGAGGACCGACCCCTATATCCATGAGTTGAGGATTAAGGCTCAGTCAGGTCAGTCTGATGATTTTTCTGTTGCTTCTGATGGATTTTTGAGATTCCGAGGGAAATTAGTAGTTCCTAACCTGATTGATTTGAAAGAGACCCTCATGAATGAAGCGCATTGTAGCCGATACAGTGTGCACCCAGGCGAGAGGAAAATGTATCATTCCTTGAAGTCTCACTTCTGGTGGGCAGGTATGAAGAGCGACATTTCTGCTTTTGTTGCTAGATGTCTGAATTGCCAGCAGGTCAAGGCTGAGAGAATGAGACCTGGTGGATTGCTCCAGAGTTTAGAGGTGCCCCAATGGAATTGTGAGCACATCGCCATGGATTTAGTGACTCATCTACCTCGATCGAGTAGGGGATGCGATGCGATCTGGGTTGTGATTGATAGACTCTCGAAGTCAGCCCATTTCATTCCCTATGATGTGAGGTGTTCGATGAAAAAGATGGCGAAGTTGTACATCGACCATGTGGTTAGATTGCATGGAGTTCCGGTTTCGATAGTGTCCGACAGAGATCCAAGGTTCACTTCCCGATTTTGGAAGAGTCTGCAAGCAGCAATAGGTTCGAGATTGGCGATGAGCACAACCTATCACCCACATACAGACGGACAGTCTGAGCGGACTATCCAGACTTTAGAGGATATGCTGCGAGCAGTAGTAATGGATTTCAGCGACGGCTGGCAGGATTCGCTTTCCTTGGTAGAGTTTTCATATAACAACAGCTACCAAGTCACTATCGGAATGGCTCCGTTTGAGGCGTTGTATGGTCGAAAGTGTAGATCCCCGATTTGTTGGGAAGAAGTTGGCGAGAGACAGCTTTCTACATCGGAATTTGTTCAGCATATGAAGGATCAAATTGACTTGATCCGGAGTAGAATGAAAGTTGCCCAAGACCGTTTCTCTAGCTATGCTAATAGAAGACGTCGACCGTTAGAGTTTGAGGTTGGCGATCGTGTGTTTCTCAAGATTTCTCCTTTCAAGAGCGTGATGAGATTCAGATTTAAGGGCAAATTGGCTCCCAGATTCGTTGGTCCCTTTGAGATTATTGAACGGATTGGACAATTGACTTATAGATTGAGGCTGCCCGAGGAGTTAGCCAAGATGCATGATATCTTTCATGTGTCCATGTTGAGAAAATATGAGCCAGATCCGTCCCATGTGCTGAGAACCGACGAAGTTGAGCTGGATTCTGCCTTGAGTTATGTCGAATATCCGGTGCAGATCTTGGATAGGAAGGATAAGCAGCTGAGAAACAAGATAATTCCGTTGGTGATGGTCCAATGGAGCAAGCATGATCGAGAAGAAGCGACCTGAGAGGTTGAGGAAAAGATGAGGCAGGATTGGCCTCATCTGTTTGAGCACTGATCATACAGAATTTCCAGGTAAATTTATGGTTTTAGCTTCGAATTTGAGTAGCTGCTTGTGTTGATATGCATGTTTGATTGCTTCTGCCTTGGTTCGTCTTTGATTTCAAGGACGAAATCTCTTAAAGTGGGGAGAATGTGAGGAATCAGATTTTAGATTAGTGATTAATTGATTTGATTTGGGATTAATCACGTGAATTATTGAAGAATTGCGAAATAAATCTGGTTCCCTGCTGATTCGGAAGTTGCTTTAATCCTTGGAGAATTCAGTCGCAACGAATTTGGTGAAGTCAACGCTGGTCAATGATACTGTAGCTGTCTGCTGGTGCTGGAATCGGTAGGGTGAAGTAGGCGTGACGCGTTGTATCTGCTGGTATACGTTGTCTTGAGCTTGAGAATGATTGAGGAAGCGACACGTGTTAGTCAACGTTTTTGAGTATTGACTATAGGATTCAGCAGTTGCTTAGATAGGGCGACCAGTCGATGGGTTGAAGAACCAGCCGCAGGAGTTTCCCTTATGCAACTGCTGGTGTTTGTATGCGTCGACTGGATTTGATGTAGTAGGCGCAACGACGTCGTTTGATTAAGTGCAGCTGCTGGTTTTGGATCGTTGTGAAGAATGTGTGTCGACTGGGTGACCAGCTGCTGGTGGTTTTTGAAGTAATATTTGTTGTCTGCTGGTAGGCGCGGCGACGTCGTTCGATGAAGTTAAAACGCTGCGTTTTGGATGTTGCAGCTGGAACCAGTCGTTGATTGTTTTGAAGAGATCTGCTGCCTACTGGTTTAACGCTACGGCGTCGTTTTGATAAGTTGGAACGGTGTCGTTTTGGAGTGTTTTCTTGCGACTGCTTATTTGGTTGCTACTGCTGGTTTTTAGCGAAAGAAAGAGATGGTATCTGCTGGTAGATACCTGCTGGTCTTGTCGACTGAATTGATGATCAGCAGACGTTGGATTTGGGAGATTATTTATAGAAGTGTTGTTCGACACTTAGAATTATTTTTGAACCAGACATTCCTTATCTCCATCTCCAAACCCTCGATTATCTACTGTTCACCGTAACTTTTGATCGCCGATTCCCATCGCATCCAGCCTTTGTTTTTGACGATCTTGGTGGCGCTGGATTCCCCTTGCTTAGCTCTTTCATTTGCTTCCTTTGAGGCGCTGCATTTGAGCAGGAGTGGAAGTGCGAAAAGCTGTTTGTTCGAAGCTTTCTTGTGAAGCCTGTGCCGTGTATTTCTCCTGCTAGCGTGAGCCCTTGGGTGAGTTTTTCTTGCGATTCGAGCTCTGTTCTAGTAGTTAATGTCTGCGTAGAAGTGTAGGATTTGAGTTTAGCTTCTGGCCGTAGGATTAACATGATTATGATTAGATTTGAGCTAAGATGTTAGCCACGTTGTAACAGATTTCAGCTTCCAGGAAGTTCCTGCTGCGTGAATTGAACCAGGAGAAATCTGTTAGGTTATTTGAAGAAGAAAGGTACGAATTGAGCAGAACTTACAGCTTGAGCGTGAACATGACTGAATCGATGTTGTGGAATGTGTGGTGTTGCTGTTATGTGTTTACGTGGAACAGCTGTTGAATTGATTGAACTCGATATTCTGTTTTCACGTATTATGATTTGTATGCATTGAGCATTGATATTGATTGGCATACATGCATACATATTGGGCCTTGACAGATTTGATTGATGACCCGAGCCACGTTGGAGCTGGTCAACAGATGTGTTGTGCACCAGTCCAACGCTATCATCGGAGTGGTGACTGCCAGATGCGAGCGTCTACCACTGGGATGTGATGGGCTGACGGGCCCCGATGATCACGGACCGATGATTTCCCGGTTGATAGACCATGGTATTGAGGCGACTTGATATGATTTGCCGGTTGATACACTGGCCTAGTTGACCGATTTCCTTTGACAGCCACATGCATTTCATAGCATTGATTGTTAGCATGTTGCATGCGTAGCTGTTTGATAGCTCTTAGTACTGAGGCTTGACCTCGTACTTGTTTCCTGCTTTTGTTTTGATTGGGTCTGTGTTGCCCATTTGAAGGAAATACAGGCAACCAAGCTAGACAGAGTGGATGTTCAGCTGGTAGATCCCCGCGTCCTTGAGTCCCAGTTATATTTATGATATGTAATTGAGCCGGGGGATGCCCCGTGTTATCTTGTATTGGGGATCTGTACTTTATATGTTAGAGGTTGTTACCTGTTGAATGAGTTTGAGTCAACTCATATTTTAATTATCGATATTTTGAATGTATGATTTGAGTTCAGGCCCATTGTATTTCGAAAAAAAAAATAAATTTAAGCCCTAATTTTAAGCTTCCGTGTTTATGCGCTTATTATGTGTTAATTGTTAGTAATTAGCACGGGGCCTGACAATCGAAGTTCATAGACTCATCAGAGCTGGAAGAGGAGGAAGATTGCTCATCTACTAACTGTACATGGGGAGCAACTGACGAAGCAAAAGATCTCTGTACCTGGCGTAACGCTGTTCTTTCCAAAGCAATGGAAGAGAGAAAATCTGTAATTCTACTGTAGGTAACCAAATGAACAAACTGAATCAATAAATACTGAACAAAATTGAGAAACTCTCATGGCAAAAACTGGAGACTGGCGAGGAGCAACTCGAAAAACTGGTTCAACCACTGACAGAGACCTGGAAAAAGTTAGTGAACCAACTGGTAGAAGTCTCCTAGAAGCACAAAATTTGACAATCTCCAGACAAATATCAGCCCATCGTTTCCTCAAAATTCTGAGTGGTTCACTCACAGCTGGGAAGAAGTCCACAAAAGAGCACTGTTTAGATACTTCAGTACTTATAACCGGCCTTGGGATCTTCACCCATTGATCACAAAATGGCTCAACAACCCACACCCCATCCACACGAATCATTGTTCTAAGCCAGCACGTGGACGGAGTGTTGGTGTTGGTTCTGGCAATGATTGCACCACGGTCACGGGGACTCCCTTCAACAATTTTGGAGCAACATGTCCTAGTCCATTTGAGACCATGCGCTTGGGCCTGCTCCCTTAACTATTCAAGAACTAATAAGTGAAGATCTGAAAGCATATCTATCACTTTTAGATCAACCGCCGAAGATCCTTTGCCGGGCACAAAATTGTTCTTCCATGATTCCAAAAACTTCCTCACGAAAACCTCTCTATATTTTAGCAAAATATACCTCTTTCTGCTAAGAGCTACGTGAGTTATCTCTGTCTCTCCCCAGATCAAAATTTGTTCTTCTTTCCTGGATAACTCCTCGATATTAATGGTAGACAGCTTCTTGAAACTAAAAGAATGAAAGAATTGGTAACTGCTTCTATGACCTGGGCTCGCAAATTTACAAGCAGATCAATATCTGCACAAATCAAGAAATAATGCTCCTTGGCCGGATTGCCCTTCACTGGGTCTTTCTCCACCAGAATGGCCTTTCCTTTGTTGTCAGCAGGAATTTTAGGAAGGCTGTTCAGAAACCAAGTCCTCTCATTAACTTCTGGAATCTTGATCTCTTTGCCCATGTTGATCTTGGTGATTTCCATGACAGCAGAAGGCAATGAAACATCGGCTGGAATTGTCAAAAGAATATCTTCCAGCGACATCTTTTCATCGGTATCAAGCAATTCATCATTCATCTCCATAACCACTGGTTCCTCCTCCGAAAACTGTACCTGCTGGTCTCTACCAGCAGGACCTACATCCACAGTTTCTTCTTCTTCATCAGTGTCACTGGGTGTGACAACCGGGCTATCATTTCGAAGCATTTCATCAAAAGCCCTGTCGAACCAGGTTTCTACCCTATCACTTTGTTTATCATCCTTGTCATCAGAAATTGAATCCAACTGATGTAGAACTTGGTTAATAACGGTGTCTGGATCATCGACCAGTGAGAAATATTTATCAGCAGAGGCCTCACCAACTTCAACAGCTGTTTGATCTCTATCAGCAGAGGCATCAACTTCAGCAGCAACTGCCTCTTCACCATCAGTTTTACCAGCTGGTTGGTCAGAAAGGTCCTCAACGGCTGGTGCAACAGTTATTGGTTCAACCATTTGAATGGGCACGGCCTCTTGTGCCACGGCCACTATCTCCAGATTATCTTTTGAGGAACTTGATTTCTTCCTCATCGTCCTCTTCTTTTTAATCACTGGTGCTCCAACAGCAGCAACAGCTTGTCTTTTCTTAGAGGCAGCCTTTGGCTTGGGTGCCCCAGCAGCTTCCTCTGCACCAACTTTATCATTAAGAGAGACAAATCGGTGCACAGTCTTCTCACTAAGAATTTTGGAAGCAGAAAACTCTGAAGATTCTCCTAATTCCAGATTTGGAATATTCTCCAGTAGAAGACTTATTTGTACAGCGAAGCCATTGGCTTGCTTAGACCCTGGAGTCACCATTTTCTTAAGAATGCTGAACAAAATACTGGCCCAATTCATCCGTACTCCACAAACAACTGCTGACACCATCGAAAACTTCTCTACTGTAATGGCATTGAAAGACCCTGCCTTCACGGAAATAGATTTCACCATAATATCGCAGAGAAGGCGAAACTCAATTTTCATTTGATTTTTCTTTCCCGACAGACTTATTATCTCACCCGACAAAGAGACGATGCTCCTAGCATCAAAAATTACATCCTTGGGAATCTCTGATAGATCTCCCAAACCATCTACTGGAAGGTCAAAGGACTCTGCGAACCATTCCTCAGAAATTTCAACCAACTGCCCAGCCACTGTACTGATAATTACACCCTCTCTAACTGAAGAGTTCTCGAAGAAGTCAACTAAGGCAGCTTCATAGATTACAGCCGGACATTCCAGAAAACCTGGAAGGCCGGATGCCATAAGAGCTTGAAACATGGACAACATACATTGGTCGTCCATGGCGAGAACTGAGTCAAAATCAATATGCTGAGAGTTGCTGTAGAACGAAGAAGCCATTTCTGATTGTAGATTGTCGAAAAGAACACCTGTAAAATCTTTGCAGTAGAGAGTACGCACAAGAGAGATATGCAAGAACACACAAGAGTAATTTTGCAAGGTAATTGTAAGCGGAATAAGAAACGCCGTAATTATACTAAAAATGCAAAAAGTTACTTGGAGAGAGAAAGTTTCGATGTGACGTTTTGCATGGTAACAACACGTGTCAACCATCCGTTAGCGCGTACAATTTTTGAAATGATTTTGAAAATATTTTCAAAATATTTTCTCGTATAGTACAAAATATTTTCCAAAAGGTTTTAATCGAACAAGGTACACAAATAAAATATTCGCGCCAATGTATATAAAGTCACAGCTGGTGCAGTAAATGTAAGAACATTACTGCTGGTTTAATATATCGTTGAGGGTGGCAAGAGCTGGTCACAAATAAGCATCAGATGTATATATGTAACAACTAAGTGTGTCCAGTCATTACATATTCAGTTGATGTCACGCTTAACCATCCAGCTCCTGGTTCCCCCTACGGCTGATAATCTCCCAACGCGAGAAGCTTATTTCAGCTGATAGTCTTATCGTTCCCCCTGAACAAAAGACTTACAGTTGATTTAAGCAATAGCTAACAACCTGCAAAATACGTTAGTGCACAAGCAATCAAGGCAATTCAAGAAGACCTAAGATGTTTCTAAAATAAGAAAACTTAACGTTTGGTAGAGGCTTGTGAAGATATCAGCAACTTGCTGGACAGTCGACACATGCTCCAGCCGGACGTCCTTCTTTAGCACATGGTCTCTTATAAAATGATGCTTGATGTCAATGTGCTTGGTTCTCGAATGAAACACAGGATTTTGGGTGATCGCGATGGCACTGGTATTGTCACAGAGAATAGGCGCTTCAGAAGCATCAACTCCATAGTCCTTCAGCTGATGTTGAATCCATAATATTTGAGCACAGCAACTACCAGCTGCTAGATACTCTGCTTCAGCTGTTGACGTTGCGATGGACGTCTGCTTCTTACTAAACCAGGAAATCAGTCGATCCCCTAAAAATTGACAAGTCCCACTTGTGCTTCTTCGATCAATCCTACATCCTGCGTAATCTGCATCACTGTAACCGATTAGTTGAAAGCCTGAGTCTTTGGGATATCAAAGACCCACGTTGGAAGTACCCTTTAAATATTTTAATATTCGCTTTACAGCAATGTAATGCGATTGCTTTGGCTCTGCTTGGAATCTAGCACACATACAGACAGCAAACATGATGTCTGGTCTACTAGCTGTTAAGTATAGCAAAGAGCCTATAATACCACGATAAAGCGATACCTCAAAGGCGGTTCCAGCTTCATCTTTGTCCAGTTTAATCGTAGAGCTCATGGGAGTCGCTGCTGCTGAAATATTTTCCATTCCAAATTTCTTCAACAGTTCTTTTGTATATTTTGCCTGGTTGATGAATATACCATTCTCCAACTGGCAAACTTGTAAGCCCAAAAAGAACGTCAGCTCCCCCATCATACTCATCTCAAACTTGTCCTGCATCAACTTAGAAAACTTTTTGCACAGCTTGGGGTTAGATGACCCAAAGATAATGTCATCGACATATATTTGAACTAACAGAATATGATCATCTTTAACAAACTTAAACAATGTCTTATCTACTGTGCCTATAGTGAATTGATGCTCAAGTAGAAATTTCGTGAGTGTATCATACCAAGCTCTGGGTGCTTGCTTCAACCCATATAGAGCTTTATCCAGTTTGTAAACAAAGTCTGGATGTGTATGATCTATGAAGCCAGGAGGTTGTGCAACATACACTTCCTCTATCAAGACGCCATTTAGAAAGGCACTCTTGACATCCATCTGAAAGACGTTGAAGTCTTTATATGCAGCATATGCAAGGAACATGCGTATGGCCTCTAATCTTGCTACTGGTGCAAAGGTCTCGTCAAAGTCTATACCTTCCATTTGTCTAAAACTTTGTGCAACCAACCTAGCTTTGTTTCTAGTCACTACGACATCTTCATTCAGTTTATTACTAAAGACCCATCGAGTTCCTATAACTGAATGATTGTTAGGTATAGGTACAAGTTGCCATACTTTATTACGCTTAAATTGATTTAGTTCCTCCTGCATTGCATCGATCCAGCTTGGGTCTGCTAAGGCCTCATCTATCTGCTTAGGTTCTATATGTGATAGAAATGCAGCATCAAAATGATCATGATATAGCTGGCCTCTTGTGCGAACAGGGGATTCGAAATTACCTATGACTTGCTCAGGTGGATGATTTTTATTCCACCGGAGATCAAGTCCAAATGGATTTGTTCTTTGTTCCCCCTGTGTTGTTGGCTGGATGGCAACTGCTGGATTGTCTGACACCAATTGAAAATGTTCACTGTTGGCTTGTGCATCAGAATCCAGTTGTCGTGATGTACTTGCGACTGGTTCACCAGCCGGTGGACTCGATACCAATTGAAGAGGACTCGCGACTGGTTGTCCAGTAGTTGGTCCTAATACCGACTGATAATTCCTTGCGGCTGGTTGTCCAGCTGGTGATGTTGATATTGATTGATGTGCACTCCCAGCTGGTGCAACTTCTGGTTGAGCAGCATCTTGATTCTTTGTCGCTTCATTTCCAGCAGCTGGTGCACTAGTAGGACACTGATCCTGCGGCTGATCCATGTTAGTTAAATCAATAACAGCTGGATTACCTGTCATGTCCTGTTGAACATTGTTGTGCGTTATAACCACTGCTGGTTGTTCCCCCTCAGCTGATTTTCTTTGTGGCACGTCGTCGTCTGATTCTTCAAGACTTGTTGACTCCAGACGTGAACACAAATCATGTAGGCTTGCAGCTGAATTGGATTTGAAGCTTGTTTCATCGAAAACCACATGAGTGGATTCCTCAACAGTTAAACTTCTGTTGTTGAATACTCTATATGCTTTGCTCACTGCAGAATATCCTAGGAAGATACCTGCATCAGATTTATGTTCAAAGGTTGTTAGATGCTTCTTACCATTGTTATGAATGAAACACTTGCATCCAAACACTCTGAAATATAAAATATCAGGTTTCTTGCCATTCCAGATCTCATATGGGGTCTTATCATGCATCCTATTTATCATTGATCTGTTCTGAGTGTAACACGCTGTGTTAACTGCTTCTGCCCAAAATTTTTGAGAAATACCGGAATATGCAATCATAGATCTAGCAGCTTCTTTTAAAGTGCGGTTTCTCCTCTCAGCTAACCCGTTTTGCTGAGGAGTTCTAGCTGCTGAAAGCTCATGCTTTATTCCCAAATCTTCCAAATAAGAAGTTAATTTAAAATTTAGAAATTCAATACCGCGATCACTTCTTATCCGGTTTACTGAACAAGATTTGTCATTTTGTAAACGTTTCAAAAGACGTATCAGTTGGTCGGCGGTTTCAGATTTTGCTTTTAAAAATAACACCCATGTATATTTTGAAAAATCATCAACAACGGCAAGGGTGTAGGACGTGTCCCCTAAGCTCGTGACCAAATAGGACCAAAGAGATCCATATGCAAGAGCTCAAGGCAGCGGGTAGAACGTTTTCCGCCTTTATTTTGAAAGTTGATTTTATTGTTTTCCCAGCTGACAAGCTGCACAAATCTTATCCTTAGAAAAGCTAATTTTTGGCAGACCAGAAACCATATCATGTTCACTCAACTTGGCAAGTGTTTTGAAGTTTAAGTGATTCATTCTTTGGTGCCACAGCCAGCTCTTGGAAGAACCAGCTGCAAGGCACAATTGTTCAGGTTCCTGTTGATCTGACCAGTAGATGATGTAGATATTCCCCGAACGTTTTCCTACCAATACAGTCAGACCACTTGGACTTTAGCAGCTTTGGATTTCCTGTCATGTGACATGCACAACCGCTATCCAGATACCAAAATGTTGTTTCAGCTGCTGCTTTGTACCTGTTATCCTGCAATCAAACAAGCAGCTTTTGGTACCCAATTTTACTTGGGTCCTGATTGGATTACCCCTTTCGGGACCCAGACTTGAATTACCCTTACAGTCTTTCCAGTATGTGTGTCCACAAAAGTCTGTGCATAATTGCTGTGAGATCTGTTGAGTTTTGATTTTGCATTTTGACCATATGAATCTCTCCTTGGCTGAGTATTTTTCCAACCAGTTTTTACCTTCTTTGAGCTACGCCACGGCTGGTTAGGAACAAACGGTTTTTGACCATCTTTCGCTTTGTCTTTGTCCAGTTTGTTCTTTAGCCAGTTAGGTTTGGAGCTCTCAGGTTTTGAAAAGCCGATACCAGCTTTTCCATTATCGCTCAACTTTGGAGAGTTCTGATCATCATATTTTACCGACTCAAAGCAGTCATATATCACATTAGCTTTGACAAAGCTCATTTTATTATACTTGTCATAGGCCTACTGTGACTGAGTACTGGTCTCTCCTTCACTGAATTCACTACTATTGAATCCCAAACCAGACTTATCATTGGCTAGTTTTTGACTCTCGTTCAGTTTGTGAAGAGATCGAGAAGACCGATTCCAGGCGCTCACTACTTGCTTCAATATTTCGATTTCAGCTTTGAGCTCACTGGTCTCATTTTTCAACACATCATTCTCAGCTGTTAGCTTACTTAGCTCGATTTTCAAACTGTCAGTGTCACCAAGTTCAACAGCACTTGGTTCGACTGAGCTATTTTTCAAATCAGCATTTTCAGCTTTCACTTCCTCGAATGAGTGAGAAAGCTTCCGGTACTCTTTTACCATGTCATTTAGTGTTGTGACAAGGTCGTCTCGTGTAAACTCAACATTGGAGAAATCAAATACCTCGTCATCCGATGTTTGATCAGCCATAAGACAATGAACCTCCTCATGTTCACTATCTCTTGATGAAGAGCTGCTGGATGAGGATTCTGAATCAGTATCCGCCCAGCTCTTGGTGCTTTCCTCAGCAACCAGTACTTTCCTATCATGCTTGCGACTGGGTCTTTTGTCTCCTCTTGATCTCATCCTTCTGTCTTTCGACCTTTCTCTGAATTTGTCTTTGGATTTGTCCTTAGATCTTTCGACAGTTCTTTCATCAGCTTCCTCATCTCTCTTGTATCGCTCTTCTTTCTTGTCGTCTCGTCTGTATTTGTCATCCTTCCTGGGTCTGTTGCAATCAGCTGCAAAATGACCTGGACGATCACAGTTGTAACATTTCATATCAGATACAGTTTTATCATTTTTATAGCTATTGTAAGGAGATGAAGGGTTGAAGGATCTTCTCATGAATTTCCCAAACTTCTTTACGAAGAGGGACATGGCATCATCACTGAGCTGGTCGGCAGACTTGCTAGTGCTGGGAGAGAACTGTTCAGTAGTTGTATTTGCTGCCGAGGCTTTCGTCGGCTGGGATGTGGAGGGACCAGCTTCTGCTCTTGTCTCCAACTCAAACTCATAGGCTTTCAAGTTGGCAAACAGATCGTGCAACTCCAGCTTTTTCAAATCTTTTGATTCCCTCATCGCCATTGTCTTCACATCCCACTCCTTGGGTAACGCCCTCATGACCTTCAGCGCCAACTCTCTGTTACCGTATTCTTTCCCAAGGCTGTTCAACTCTATGACAATTGCACTGAATCTTTCGTCGAACTCTGTCATGGTCTCTCAATCCTTCATCTTGATGGATTCGTACTTTTGCTGAGCGACTGTTAACTTGTTTTCTTTTGTCTCGTCGCTTCCTTCACATATCTGGGTTAGCTTCTCCCATATGTCTTTAGCAGTAGGACAGTTCTTGATCTTGCTGAACATGTTCTTGTCTTTGTCCAGCGTCTTACGTTGTCTAGGTTCGCCTTTTTCTTGTCCTCATTGGTATATTCGTGTCTACTCTTTTCCAAGAACTGAGGCTCGCCGCTGGTTATCGCAACAGCCAGATTTGGCTTCATTATTTTCAATGGTCCTTCTGTGATGACATACCACATATCATCATCTATAGCTGCTAGATGTGCTTGCATTCGAATCTTCCAATCATCATACTCTTCCCTCGAAAACAAAGGAATCTTGTTGTGAGTCGCAGGCTCTGATACCAATTGATGGTCCCAAAAATAGGATCAATATATGTATAGGAGTTCAGAAGGGGGGGGGGGGGGTTGAACTCCTAGGATTTTAAATTTCGTTTCAAAGTTTTACTAGCACTGCTAAACTTAAGTCCGAGTTACCAGACTTAAGGATCTCAGTTTAATGCAAATCTCTTGGCTAACAAAGATAGTGCGGAAAGAAGACAATCGATTTGTGAACAGACAAGCAATAAATAACTTGCGGAATATAAAAGATAAGAGTCAGAAATTTGTTTCTGTAAGTTCGGATATAAATATCCTACGTCTCCCCTTCTTCATCTTCGGAAGGTATCACTAGAAGATTTGATTTGTACAGGTCTTCTGCACACACCCAGTCACCGAGCCTCGCTCAAAGTGAATCCTAGTATCTCCACAACAATCCACGCAGACGCAGCTGCTGGTTTACAACACTTAATCAATATTTTCAAACGGCTTTTTGAGAAGCCCGTTTGTTACAGACTCAACTAAATAAAAACAGTGAATACAAGTTCTGTGAGACTGTAAAATCCTCTGGTTTCTTAAACAAAGAAACACGATTCAAGAGTTGAACCAGAGGATGACTTGAAGGTATTTCAGTGAATAACTAAGGTTGTATTCTTCAAGTCTTTGAGCTTCGTGAATATAACTTCAAAATGCAAGGGAAGCTCTGAGAATGTATTTCGACAGCGTGACAGCAAGATAATTAGAGTGAAGGATTTTTTTCTTCATTCCAGCTTCTGCTATTTATAGTCTTCGTTCTCAACGGTCATTAAATTCTCCAAAGGAAATAAATCCCGTTTGAATTTCTGTCAAATTTGTACACCGTAATGTTGGGATAGCAGTGGCGGATCCGGATCCCGTCTCCCGGCGGCGCAGCGGAAGTTTAAAATTTGGCGCCGGGAAACGTTCAATACAATAAAATCATGCTATAAACCATTCATAGGATGATTAGTAGATTACCTTTCGTCAGCCTGCACTATAAGGCCTGACGAGATCAACGCGGACGGAAACTCCTTGAAAAGTTGGCCGGAGCAACTCCGGCGAGGGGCGACGGCGGCGGCGGCGTGGTGGCCGATGGCGGCGGCGGCTAGTGAGGAGAGGGGGGGCGGCCGAATGGGTGCTCTAGGGTTTAGAGTAGTGTGGTAATCAATCTATTAAGCCCTAATCACATTAGTGTATATATTAAATATACTTGGGCTTGAACCGGCCAATTGGACTTGGGTCAGGCCCAAGTCCCTATATGAACATTCGGTTCGTTTAATTCATTACGGTTTCATCATAACTCCGATCGACGATCAGATCGGACTGATCGACTCAGTTTCCAAAACTGAATATTATGATGCGAAAAAAGATTTTTCAGATCACCTAGTCCAAATGACAGTTTTTCCCCTCAACAGTGGGAAATCACGATTTGACCCCTGTTGACTTTCAGAAAGTCGCACTCCCTAAATCCTCCTCAAGTGCTCAACACATTGAGCTCAGTTTCCGTACGAGAATCACGAATCCAGTACTTGTGTGACCCTCAATGATTCAGGGATACAGCTAGCCGTGGGCCCACAACCATTGCGGCTCCGAAATCACAATTTTGGACTTGCCCAACGGATCATGGTAAAGCGTCTAGCAACATCGCCCCATGATCCCCTAGGTATCACTGATAGTGCCTGCAAGAACCAGTTGGTCGTGGTTAGCGTACAGTACGGTCCTTTCAATCCATATATCCCGATCAGATCAACGACCATTGGTAAATCGAGAGTCGTTATAGATCCGATAGCTATGCACACATCTTGGAGATCGAATAGTGACATCGCGAGTGTAACTAGGTAAAGCCATTTACCAAAAACACTTCTAGTACTCTGGCCAGAGATTTATACACTATCGTCTCCTCAGATAACATAGGATATCCACGCATGTCTGCGAGCGGTGAATCCTCGACAACGATGCATCGACTCCTACATGCATCGGGGCCTCACCCAATCCCACCGCCTAACGAAAGTGAGACGCCTATCGTGTAGAGTCTCAATGACGTTTCGAGTCGTGAGGACTAATCAGTACAACCAAGACCTCGGACTTATCCACTCGACAAATGGTAACCACTTGGAAAGTCCGAACGAGGGTAGTTCGATAGATCACCAGGTCACTATCTATCTACATGCTCAGAACATCACAATGTTCCCTCCCTACCAATGAAACATGGTACTTCGCATCGCAGATACTAGTCTCGAGCTCGGGTGGCCTTATCCTCGTTTTGACGGCCCAATCGACTAGGAACGTGTTCAGAATACACAGTGACTATTAGATGTGTTTCATGATAGCCGTCATACCCACTATCACATCTAACATACACTATAGTGCATTCTAGGTCTTTACTCAACGCAATTGTTAATCATTATACAACACAATGAAAGTAAAGAATGCCATAAATAAATGCGAATATCATATATAAAGATCGTTTCATACAAGAGTCTATGAACCCACACGCCACAAGTTGGCTAGTTGGGCATCTACTCTAACAATCTCCCACTTGCCCTAAAGCCAACTACTCATCAGACGCAGTCCCATTGTTTCGATGTTTTTCAAACAACGGTCCTGGCAAGGGCTTTGTAAGTGGATCAGCAACGTTGTTTGCAGAGGCGACTCTCTCAACTGCTATGTCACCTCTAGCCACAATATCCCGGATTATGTGGTATTTCCTCAGTATATGTTTGGATCTTTGGTGAGACCTAGGCTCCTTTGCTTGCGCAACGGCACCCATGTTGTCGCAGTACACCGGGACTGGACCAACTTCATTAGGAATGACGCCCAACTCTTGGACGAAATTCCTTATCCAAACTGCCTCCTTAGCAGCAGTTGATGCTGCGATGTACTCAGCCTCAGTGGTTGAATCCTCGATGGTGTCTTGCTTGGAACTCTTCCAAGAGACAGCACCACCATTGAGCATGAATACAAATCCAGAGGTTGACTTCGAATCATCCACGTCACACTGGAACCTAGAATCAGTGTAGCATTCCAGTTTCAGTTCACCACCCCCATAGACCATGAACATATTCTTAGTCCTTCGTAAGTACTTAAGAATATCCTTCACAGCCTTCCAATGCAATTGGCCGGGGTTGGCCTGGTAGCGGCTCGTGACACTCAGATCATATGCGACATCCAGTCTCTCAGGTCAGGTTCCAACTTCGTGATGCTTTTTTGAGACCGTAGATCGATCTCTGAAGCTTGCATACCTTATGCTCGAACAGATGTGTTGATCATCTTCAAGGAGAAAACCATATCTCTCAGGAGCCCTAGGAACCCTTTCGGATCTCCTAGGTGCGACCATTTCTGGTACTGGCTCTGGAGGCGCAGGAGATTCACTTGGTACTTCAGTTGGTTCTCGAATCTCTTCGAGTTCTACTATCTTTCCTTTTCTATCAATTGCCTCCTTGAAAGTTCTTGGATCAGATCCAACAACTTGATCACATTGATCATCTTCAAGGAGAAAACCATATCTCTCAGGAGCCCTAGGAACCCTTTCGGATCTCCTAGGTGCGACCATTTCTGGTACTGGCTCTGGAGGCGCAGGAGATTCACTTGGTACTTCAGTTGGTTCTCGAATCTCTTCGAGTTCTACTATCTTGCCTTTTCTATCAAGTAGAAATTCCCTTTCCATAAAGGTAGCATTCCTAGAAACAAACACTTTTGTTTCGCTGGGATAGTAGAAGTCGTATCCAATGGAATTCTTTGGATACCCAACGAAGTAACATAAGATGGATCTCGTATCCAGCTTATCTCCCACTGTCTGCTTCACATAAGCAGGACATCCCCAAATCCTCATGTATGAGTATTTGGGTGGTTTGCCCATCCATATCTCATATGGAGTTTTATCCACTGCCTTGGTGTAGACATTGTTCAACAACATTACCGCCGTTTCGAGCGCATAGCCCCAAAACGAGGTAGGAAGTTCAGTGAAGCTCATCATAGATCAAACCATGTCCAACAAGGTGCGATTACGACGCTCCGCTACACCGTTGAGCTGTGGTGTGGCCGGAGGTGTCCACTGTGCGAGAATCCCATTCTATTTCAGATAGTCTTGAAATTCAGCACTCAAGTATTCACCACCTTGATCGGATCTAAGTGCTTTAATACTTTTGCCTAGTTGATTTTCTACTTCAGCCTTGAATTCTTTGAACCTTTCAAAGGATTCAGACTTGTGCTTCATTAAGTACAAGTACCCATACCTAGAGTGATCGTCGGTAAAGGTGATGAAGTATGTGTGACCGTATTTAGTACCAATACTAAATGGGCCGCACACATCAGTATGGATCAACAATAGGCCTTGAGCATGCTCACCCTTGCCCTTGAAGGGTTGCTTAGTCATCTTTCCCTTAAGACAAGATTCACAATTCGGTAGGGAGTTAATGTCTGACAGATCAAACATGTCACTCCTAACTAACTTGTTCATACTACTTAGAGAAATATGACCTAGCCTAGCGTGCCAAAGTTGTGCTGGGTTCAAGTTATCATGTTTCCTTTTAATCGTTGTTGTATGTGCTTTGACATCGTGAGTTGGAAAGTCTTTTAATTTTAAGGTGTACAAATCATTTTCGTGTTCCCCAATTCTAATTAAACATTCATTCTTGTAAATATTGCAAATCGAATTAGCAAACATACAAGAATATCCATCACTATCAAGCATAGAAACAGAAATAATGTTCTTTATTAATTCGGGAACAAACAAAACGTTTCTCAATAACAACTCAAAATCAGAAGACAGAAATAAATAAACATCTCCTATGGCTACTGCAGCAACTCTTGCTCCATTGCCAAGCCTCAAGTGGGTCTCACCCTCTCTAAGACGTCGGCTTCTTGTCATCACCTGCAAATCATTGCAGATATGAGATCCACATCCGGTATCAAGTACCCAAGAAGTCGAATTAAGAGACATATTTATTTCGATATAGAACATACCTTTCGCAGTTCGCAACTGCTCGAGGTACTCCTTGCAGTTCCTCCTCCAATGCCCAAGCTTGTGGCAGTGGTGGCAAACATCCTCAGTC
>KV010210.1:158247-171722 GCA_001598015.1 Dorcoceras hygrometricum | reverse complement strand
ATGGTACTTCGCATCGCAGATACTAGTCTCGAACTCGGGCGGCCTTATCCTCATTTTGACGGCCCAATCGACTAGGAACATGTTTAGAATACACAGCGACTATTAGATGTGTTTCATGATAGCCGTCATACCCACTATCACATCTACCATACGCTTTAGTGTATTCTAGGTCTTTACTCAACACAATTGTAAATCATTACACACATAATGAAAGTAAAGAATGCCATATAAAAGAATGCGAATATCATATATAAAGATCGTTTGAACAAGAGTCAATGAAAACCCACACGCCACAAGTTGGCTAGTTGGGCATCTACTCTAACACTAGATGGAAATGCCTACTGGCTATCGAGCTTGGATGGCGAACCTCACAAGAGATGTATCAATGGCAAATACTTAAAGCCATACTTCCCAAGTGTGAGAGAGGAGTACGAGAAGAAGGCAGAAATGGATAAACAATGAAAGCGGAGGAAAGTAGGCTATCCAGCCACTTTGTTTCTTTTATAATAGAAGCTACTGCTTAACACTATGTAAAGAAAGTATGCGAGTATAAATCTTGATCCTGTAATATTAAAACAGAAAGGTCTCAATACATGGAAATAGAATGTCGACAAAAGGAAAGGCCAAACACATGGCCTGAAATCTGAATCTCCATCCAACAGCACAATCAATTTCTACAAAGATCAAGATAAGTGTTTAGTCACAATATCAAAAACCAGAACACTAAAGACTAAATGGTTCAACAGAAGAGGCGACAAAGTTGTTCCCACTTCAATAAACATTCCCCTTGTTTGTCGTCCGAATCCTGTATCTCCCGCACCCATTTACCATAGTCCTCTTTCAGACTCACCACCTCATCCACAACAACTTGAGTGTCACGTCGATTGGACAACAACCCTTTTTCCAGAGATTCGGCCTCATCCATTAGCGAGGCCATCTTAGCTCGGTGTTCAAGGATCTTCTCCTCTAGTCTCTTCACTTCATCCTCATTGGCATCATACTCAACAGTTAGATTCTTGATTTGAGCCCGAACAGACGAGTTTTCTTGCTCCATAACTTCAGCCCTGCGACGCTTGTGGTGAAAATCCTCCACTTTAGCAATCAACAGTGTGCTCCTGGCCTGAGCCGCATCTGAATCAGAAAATATGGTCGCAACGCTTTCCAACAGAGAAGAATCAGAAGAAAACTCAAGAGAGGCCCTTAAGATCGAAACAGCTGATATCATGGCTAATCTTTGCGTTTCCCCAAGCTGGTGTAAACCCAACTCGAGGAAATTACGAACGGCTGCCTTAGCAAAAGAAAGAGACTCCACCGAAGGAACACACCGGACTAGTTGAGAGGAAATGGAGGCCCCAGTGTCGGAGAAACCAAAATCAACATCTATAGCCGAGCCCTCAAGCTGTTGGAATCTTGCACGACGTGAAGAGAGATCCTGAAAGGTAAAATCGTAAGAAAAATTAAGAAAATGTTTAGAGGTGCAAAGCCAAACATAGGAGAAGAACTTGACCAATGGGACGCATGGAGGATCAGACTCAGGAGCCAGGCCAATATTTTGTTCTTCAAGGGAATAGTCATCGATAAGCTCTTCAGTGGTCGGGGAGCCATGGGGAGTACCGTCGCCCTCACCATCACTATCACCATCATCATCACCAGTGGCCAGAGGAGAAGAAACAAGGTCCACAGGATCATCACCAGTGTTTGAAAAGTGGGACACCAATCGAGAGGAGCTCCTAGTGGAATATTTTCGTCCCCTAGAACTTTGAACAGGGCGGGCAGGAGCAGACAAAACCTTCCTCTTCTTTCATTTCACATCTACCGATGAGGGCTCAACAGATTTGCCAGCAGAAGTAGTAGATTTCTTACCCTTGGCTGCAAAGGTATGAAGACACCAAAGTCAATAAAGATAACTAAAAGAATCAAACAGACAAATTAAGATAGCGCATACCTGGAGGGTAACAAAAAGTGGGAACCAACGAGGCAAATTTAGGAGCCCACCAAAGCTGGAATGAGCCTTCATCCTCCAAGCTCGGAGCCCTGGCTGGATTGAGGAACAAGGAGGGCATGGATGACAAAAGCTCGACCGTGGCTCGAGAAAAGCGGCCTGACTCTATTTCGGAGGCCAAATGAGTGATATCCAAAGGATAGTAGAAAGATGTATGGGGAATGACTTGGAGAAAACCAAACTGCCGGGCAACAAGCGCAGGATTGTAAACCTCGAATGACCAGCCAACCTTGGCTTTGGCCACAACGGAAGGGCGAGCACCAATACAATCGACTATCAAAAATCGATGATGGATACAAGCAGTCAGCAAGATGTCAAAAACTGATTCTCTGGTTTCATCCTTGAATCGTGGATGAGTAGCAATCCACAACTGATCGAACGAACCAACATGGGGTTTGGGCGGGGGCGTAAGATCATCAAAAGTTTTGGTTTGTAAAAAATCAATGAAATCCACTGCAGAGAAACTAAGTTCGCCTTGCATCAGTAAAGTGATTGACAAAGAGCCAGATGAAGTTGGAAAGGAGAAGAGTTTGGAAAAATAGGCGGCGGTCCAGAGCTGCAAAAGCCAGGCAACCCCCCCAAGCCTGGACAAAGGATTGTTTGCTACACAAGAATTCATACCCTGATAAAATGACCCTAGTAACATAGCCCCCAGATTGTAAACCTTGCCAGTACTTAGGGAGCAAGCCAAGGGAAGATACTCAGAAGATGGCTTCCCAGATATTGGGCAAAAGAGATACTGGCAGACAAGTACCCACAGGAACATGATGTGCTCTGTGACTGAAGGCACATCGGGACAGGATTCGTATTGTTTCACTACTGCTCGATACGAAGGGAAGCAGTTGCGAAGGGGAGCAAGTTTGGGGGACAAAGGGTCGTCTATGAGGTAAGGGGAGTCAGACCTGTAAACAAATAAACATCATACAGGTGGGGGACATAGGGCCCCAAGAAAACAGAAAAGCATTCGAAGAAGGTGACCAGAAACGAAGCATGCAGTCAAAAAGCGAGGATTGCTTGGACATCCCAACTTTGGACATCTCTACCAGATTCCGTAAACCCTGGGATTTCCATTGTTCTCCAAAACATGGTTGTAATCTCTCAAATCATTCTACCCACTGACCCGACACACGAGGCCATGACTTGAACTGAGCAGGAACAGCATGCGGTAAGAGAGGACGGGATAGAAGCAAGTCACTGCTAGATAGAGAGTGAATAGGGAATAAGCGGTGTTGGATGAAGTCGGGAAGGAGTTATCGGAATAAGAGGGATGATCAATAGGTCCAATCACCTCTACTGGGAGAGCAGCCCCAACCCCAGACCTATAGAAGAAGAATACCTGGTATCAACCTCAGACGAAGCAACGCCGGGTGCAGATGAAGACATAGCTACAAAGCAGAGGTCAAAAATATAAACCCATAATAAGTCATCCGCGTAATTCCAACAAACAACACATTCTGCATCACAATACTCCTCGTAAACCACGAGGGCACCGAAGCCATACTTGAGAATCGAGAAGCGCTGAAACCGTTGGAAGCGGAAGAGAATCTTACAAAGCCCAGAAGAACGCCTGGAAAAACAACAGTCGAGGGACGGAGGTTCCAAGAAGCAACGCACGATGGGAGAACGGAGCCGGGATTTTGGGACAACGACGAAGTAGACGCACAGTGAGCTAAATTCCGACGAGAGACACAGGAAATCAGGAATGGATTGGCAGGAGATTCAACGGTGGTCGGTCGAGGGATTCGAGAGAGAAAATCTAGGGATTTTGCGGGAGAAGCGCGGGAGCAATTGGGGATTTTGCTTCGTTTCGTTGGAGGCATAATTCAAAGATTGGGTTGGGCTGCGCGTACAAGATAATGGAAGCAGGCCAACACTCAACAAACAAGCAAATGGCCCAATGGGCCACATGCTTGCGGGGGCATCTGTTTGTGCTAAAAATATACAAGCCCAATGGAAAGGCCCAGGTCCATTGATAATGAAAACCCAATCCGTAGAAAGAGCAATGTGAGCGCAAAAAACAGTTAAAGCTAGTGAAACGTTGGCCAATACGTGTAAACGTGGGAAAACTCCCCATGAAGCCATAAAAGGGACGAGAAACATAGATCAAAAGGATCAATCAATCATCAACAATTCTGCACAAAAAAGCACTGCACAATTCAGCAATCAAATTTACTTCAATTAGGATTTTTAATATTCAAGCACAACTTTCAATCTTTGGTTTTTATTAGTTTTCTGAATCATTATAAATCTTCTACGTTTTGTTGAAAATACAAATCATGTTAGGGATTTATTTATATGAATTCCAGTTTAATTCCTTTTATTCTTGGTGTTATATCGTTTAGAAGATTAGAACTGACGGTCGAATTTAGTTCCCATTTTCGTTTTGATTTTAGAAGTTAGATTTTCACATTCTTTATATAAATTGGCGCTTGAGCGCCTGGTACGCCCAGCAATTTGCTAAATTACACAAACACAGTTGATAGCACCTTTGTTTTTCAAATTATATGTAAGCTTTGTTTGAAATCATATTATCTATTAAATAACAAACTTTTGAAGTGAACAAAATTTATAGTTTTATTTTTCAGGGAAAGTGATTATTATTTATTCAGAGATATTATCATCAATTAGTCACAAATAAATAAAATAATAATGATAAAAGTAACTGTACTAATAATGAAATAGCTAACAACTAAAGACGTAAATTCCAACAAAACAAGCAATAATGTAAAGTAATTTAAATATACAAAATTTTTTGAATCTATAAATAACTACAAGATATAAAAGAATTATATAAAACAATTATAGATCAATCTCTCTCTCTGTCTCTCTCTCTGTGTGTGTATTCATGAAAATTCTATCAGAATATTTTTAGAAACCCTGGAGATTTTAATGTAACCGTCAAGTTACAACATGTATACCCAAATAATATGAATTTCCAAAGAAAGCTAATATTCTCATATAGAAATAACTAATTGTCATACTAATTTGATAGATATATTAAATGATTAAAAGTTAGAAAAGATAACATATGATTAAACATAACCTGGGTAAATGGACTATCGTCCAGATAAAACACATATATCTGAAAAACTATATTAAATTGTTCAATATTCTATGTTTCACACATTGTCAATTAACAATATATTTTGATATTTAACAGCGATAATAATAAATATTCAATGAGTAATTTGTAAATTTTACTTTTTATTGTTTTATGATTTGTTATCAATGTAGATTATTTTAAGAAATTAGTTATACATGCTTACAAACTCACTGATTTATTATGAACCGCATGAAGTAAAACACTAACTCCTTATTTAACGATATAAATAAATTGCATGACACCTGAAAACCAACAACCAGTCCGTTTAGGTGCCTTAAACATACAACAAAACATTAGACTACCATGTATTATTAATAACTCTCAAATCCCACGAACAATAACCCCAAATAAACAAAACCAGCCAAAAAAACTTCAAATATAAGATTACAAAATCTTGGCAACATCCTTTACTAGGCCTCTATTAGCTCAAGCAAATTCAGTAAACTCCTCGAACGAAATAAACCCATCTCCGTCCGTGTTGATTTCGTCCATCATACGCTTAACTTCCTCCGCTGTAGCCGAGCCTAATGTCTTTAGGACTTTCTCCCAACTCTGCAGCTGAGATTTTTCCATCGCCATTTGCATCGAAGCACTTCCTGGTCCGCTACATCCTTCGGATCATCACCCATTGTTGGTGATCTTTTATTGAGAATTTAGTTTGGAGATTTTTAAATTGTTTTTTGTAAGGAGATTGAGAGTGTTGAAAGAATTGTGTACGTTCAAGTGGCTTATAATGTATAGGTTTTATAGATCATATCGCAGTCCTTGTGGCTCGGGGTGAGTGAATCCATTTTGGCTAAGTTGAGCCAAGTCCATTTGTATGACTACCTATCTTCTTTTTGTATATATAGGTACTGGCACAAAATTATGCGTACTTGTAGATAATTGTAAAAACTTGTATATTTATTCGGGAAAGTAGTCAAATTGTACCTCTTTTATGTTTGATCTAGTAGTCTATTGTTTTCAAATGATTTGAAAAAAAATGTTGATTTGACATTAGAAAATACTGATATATCTAACGTCATGACAACATTTCGTAAACGAAGAATCAAAATCCAAAACATATAATAGGAAACATAGAGGTTCCTTATAGGTGGACATCATAATTTTTTATTATCTATAAACTAACAAAAAATTGTAAATCCAAGTATATTATCCGGAAAAAGACATGCTGTAATTAATAAGAACAATCTATAAAAAGAAGTGTAATTTTTTTTTTTTTGAAATAAAGAAAGAAGATCACACGTATCTCGAGTTTATATCCACTAGCAAGATTGGCATAAAAAGATAGGCCTGAGTACATTAAATCTCCTCTGCTTTGAATACACAAACAAGTTTCTTACATAACTTATTACCTATCCCGATCCCCATATAAAACCATTAGCAAGAACTAAAAGCTTCCCATAACAAACCAACTTGATCCCAACCCGCTGCAAGTTTGTCAAGTACAAAAGCGCAAACTCGGATCTCCAGACATCGTAATTACCCGGCGATCCAATGCAGCTTGAGCTCGATTTCACCACACTCGACGTTTCTAAGCCTCAGAAACATATGCTGAACCACTTGTCCATTTTCCCATGCAATATAGCTCTCTTCAGCTAGGCAATTCTCTCTGTCCGGCTTCATGGTTGCGATCACGGTTCCCTCTATGACATTCTCTAAATATTCCAATTTAGAGACCTCAACAAACGTCCTAATATCGAATTCTGCATCCCCCATTTTGTCGTCCAGGGTGAACGTATCTTTGTCGTAAACTTGCTGCGACATCACGATACATATTTTACAATTTAAAAGGATCGGATTCCAGTGAAGACGTTATCAACAATTAATATTAAGAAAATATAATTTACCAATATGATTGGGATATTTGGAACATCAGCAATCGACAGAGTCAGCTCTTCGTTCCACTCTGGATTTACATTCTTTTTCACCACACGAGTCTTGACTTTCTGATCCAATAGTATTGAGTTAGATTTTCAACTGAGTTCTTAATGAGCTATAGTATAAAATTTATTTATAAAACAAAAGGGCCGATACTGTGCATACAGTAATGCCCACATTATCAATTTTCTATAAAACAAACTACATGTAGCGAAAAGTAGGCGTGTAAAGTTAAATTTTTTTCCTCCTTCAAATAAATTACAAACTATTCAAATTTTTTTTGGTTCTCTCAAAACCCAATGGAACGCAACCGTCATCCTGGGATCATTCATAACGTTGGAGAGAGGGAGGCTGCTCAAATATACATATTAATTAAAAAGAAATTTTTAATCCTGTTACATTATTTAATTCGCCACTTCAGAAAAGTTAATATGTAAAAAGCTAAAAATCTAAGAAATGAATCACGCTTAATTTGATTCAAGAATTTTTTTCATGGATTCAGTCCAGAAACTTAAAACAAGTTACAAAAACCATTTATTAATGACAGTCCAAAATTCTTCACAAAAAAACTAAATACATTCGTATAATAAAATTAAATCAAAGTAAACGAAGGGAGGGGATAAATATCACAAACCTGCTTGCCCAGTTTCAGGATCACGTAAGGATCGCTGCTTCTGAAGTCTCTTGTAGCTAGATTTATGCCTCTTATCACTTTGATTCTAAGCAAACCCAATATATTTTCCATAAAAAGAAAATTAAATCTGTATTTTTTATTCGATTAATTTCAAAATAATAAACATTAATTAGGAGACCTCCAGCACATATTGAAAACATATATTATCACTCCAAGAGAGGAGGAGTGGGAGAGTTTTCGAAGAATTCTTGGTACTGACGACTGCATATATAATATGGTGGAGCGGAGCGGAGTGGGATTCAATCAGTGTATATATATGTTGGTCGAATTAAAATTTTAAAATAAAAGAAAATTGTTAGTTAGAAAACGAAATTCAATAGTTCTATACTTAATTACATAAAAATACACAAAGTAGTTAAAAAATTAATGAAATCAGAATCCATGCTCTCATTAATATTAATATAATAAATGAACTAAGTGCAAGAAGAAAATCTAGTATTGTTCGAAAACAAAGAAAATAAAATATTTATTCGGGAGGACAGACGGGAAAAGAAACAAACAAATCTCTAAATGTTCAGAGATATACCAAACGGTCAACCGAATATTTTTGTCTACAAAATAACGAAGTCCAATATTGTGCAGGATATCATATCCATATATATATATATATATATATATATATATATACACGCCAACAAAAACAGGTTACTTTATGCTAAATTATTATTTTGAATCGCAAATATGAGTTTCGTCGATTTATCTCTCAAATTGACCCAACCTACATGTAAAAGTATTATTTTTTATATCAAAAATATTATTTTCATATAAAAAATATTACTATATGGACTTGATCGAACGATCTAACTAGATCTGTGAGACGATCTTACGAAAGACCTTATTATATGCGGTTGACATTATATATATATGTGTGCATGTTTTTGGGGGAACAAGAATAGGTATCCTCGCCCATACGATTACTCCGAAATGCTTTTAATTAGCATGACTTTATTAACCCTTCGATGGAGAATTTGATATAAGTGGATGTACAGGTTCAATTTCAAAATACGACATTCTGAATTTAAATATGATTTCATATATCAGATAATGTGTTTACATTTAATCTTTAAACATTATCTTGTTCCTGATACCATGAATATTTTATTTTATTTTTTATAATATTAGATTGATGAATCAGAAAACGTTGAGTGCTACGAATATTATAAAAAAACTAATTTGGATCATTTATACAACCGTCGTCTGAGATCATGATATTATTAACTATGTTGATTTACAAACATAATACCAATAAGTTTCTTATGTTGTCCAAGGCACTTGGTTGATAAAATTATTCTAAATTTTGGTGAGATAAAATCAGTTCGGAGGTTAGTAGATCAACTCAGGTTGAATATCGTGTATAACAGAGTAAAGTCAAGTCAGAATAGGCTGAGTAAGTGAACTTAGTTTTGGGTTTCAGAACAGAAAAGCAGATCAGATCAGGAAAGGCTCAGTAAATCAGATCAATTTTGGTTATAGCAGACCAGACCGGGTTTGAAGCGCAGGAGAGATTAGATCAGGTTTTGAAGAACTCTTCAAATTAAAGACTTTCAGTAGATCAGTCTAGAGCTTCGTATAAATCAGATCAGATCGGATGATATCAGTTCAAGAACAGAATGGTATAGCAGTTCAGATCAGATCAAGGTCGAAGTGAAGAAAAGTTCAGTTTAGGACTTTCATCAGAACATATCAGCTTAGTAGAGAATAGCTGAATGAATCAAATCAGAACAAGAGCAAATCAGAACAAACTGCGAGGCTATGCCTTGACATAAAGTTTGTAGCAGTTGTGCCTTTGGACAAACTATCAGAATATGTCAGAGTCTAGCCGGATAAAAGATTTGCTAAGAGCAGAAACATTTACATGAGCGATGCGGAACATAGTACAATCATTTAATGCTCATTAAATGCACAGAAGAGGATCCAACGACTGAGTTTTTTGGACATATTTATTATCATTTGAATTTGAAGAGTATTAAACAATGAAAAAACAATCAGAATAGAGAGCAAGTCCGAAAGAAGAGAAAACAATCAGTGATACAACTAGGAAATGTTATTCAAGAACTTTATTTTCTTATAGAAACTTACTTCATTGCATCTATTTCAAATCTTCTATAAAGTATTTCAGATGCGTACTGAATACAAAAGGCTTGTATTATCAGATTACCAAGAAACCTCCATATTTCTTTCACAGTCTGCGTGCTATTTTTGAGTGATATTAGGAGTTCAAGTCGAGCGCGGCAGGCTTGGTTTAGGATACCCTATATTCTATTCAAAGTCTTCTAGTGGAAATCCTTTCAATTCGGAAGCAGACGAGACGTAGAAGTGTTGCTTCGAACTTTTAGAAACAAATCATGACTCTAATCTATTCTTACTATTTCAGTTTACATATTTGCATTTTTCAGTTCGCTGCTTGATTTTGAGATATTTTCACATAAATATTTTATTTCTCAAGAAATAAAAATAAATTGAGTTCTTGATTCAGCGTCTAACCAAGCTGAGTCTAAAGTTTTTAACACAAAGATTTCAAAAGAGTTTATTCACCCACGCTCTAAACTGGTATGTTTCGATCTTATCAAGTGTTATTAGAGCTTTTATCCTTTGTGTCGCGATCTGTTTTTGGTTTTAACAATTGATAGCAGAGCAGGTTGTTCTCGAAAGAGCATTCAAATTGAAACTTTGTAATACAAAAGTCTAAGGTTTTTTAAAAAATTTTCAAGCTCATATTATGAATATAGTGGAGTAATGATTTTAGAATTACAGTAAATATCTTTTGTCGAGCTGACACAGATAATTCGAGAATGGATCTGTGTGGACGCCACTTCCCTTGCTTTTGTATGTGCTAATTGATTTTTGTAGACAAGTGAGAAAAGATCATTGTGAGATCATCATCTTTCTTGCGGTTGTGGCCTTATCTGTTTGAGATCACAATGAAACTTTCAATTCCTTGATTACTGAGAATAATATGGTTGACATGAGGCTAACAGCAGAGAAACATGAAAAAAGTTATGTTAATCCGATTATCAATCTCTTAATCTCTATAGATAGGCAAAATCAGTAGCACTTGTTTATTAGTTTAATTTCGTGTTCTGTCAGTTTTGTCCAAATCTGTTTTCTCTGTAGATAATTATATCCGTGCTAACAAAACTTTTAAATGTTTTCAGTAGCATATTATCATATTATCATTTTTGAAAATTCATATCGTACATTCTGTTTTTCTTATAAATCGTCATCCTTGCAAAATGTTTTCTTTTCGAAAACTGAAAATCTCGTGCTGTTATTTTAGGGGATTTTAAATTTTAAATTTTAAATTTCAGGAACAGACAAGATTTTTTAACCTTTTTGATTCCCATAAGAAAGGGGAGAAATATTTTGAAAATTGTTTCAGTTTGTGTTCTGTTTATCCAAATTTTGTTTTATTAAAAGGGGGTGGTTGTTGGATCTGTGAAACAGATCAAATATTAATTTTGATTAACATAAACCATGTTATTATATTTTTAATCTGTTTACTTGAGTGTGTAGGCCAAGCTGGATGCAGATCAAGATCATATTAGAGCAGATTAGCTGAAGAATTTTACAATGAAGAACTGAGCTCAATTGAGAAGAACAGTGGATCAGATGTTAAGAAGAGCATTTCAGTTCAGATAAACGAACAGTTCAATTCAGATTTGAGATTATGTTCAGAACAGTTCAAAGCAAGAGCAAAAGCGGTTCAGATCAGTTGAAGAGCAGAGCATATCAGTAACGCCCAGAAATCCAGATTACGTGAGAATGAGTGCATGACTAGGGGAAAAATTATTTTAGAAAATTATGTATCATTTGATGTGATTTAAATGATAGTTTGAATGTTTCATGATGTGATTGACGTGTTCTTTTAGCATGATTGAGTTCCGGACGCGTGGACGAGACTAGGGACGATCGAGATGAAAATTATTTGAAACTTTTAAGCCCTCATATTTTAGGAGCTAATAATAATAATTATTTTAAGCAGCAATTTCTAAAAATATGGAATTTATATATATTTGCCAAAGGGAACCCGTTTTTCGCCTATACGGGCTATTTTAATGGACTTTTCTATAGTTCAAAAATGAGGAGTCTTTATATTATGAAAGTTGAAGTTTCAAAGCTGAAATTTAGAGTTTTATTCAACATGTTTACTTAGTGAGGGGTTAATATAGGAAAACTCATTTATTTCCTAACTTATAGTCATTGGAGGGGTCTTTTGGGTACACTTGCATTCCCCCTAAACCTAATTATTTTGAAGAAACCCTAGCCTCCTCCCTTCCTCCCCATTCACGTTGCCTTCCCCCTTCCCCTTTGCCCTAGCTCTATTGAAATTTTGTGGTGATTTCAAGGTGGTTTGCCCCGATCTCTTGTCCTCTGCTCCGATAACGCGTAGTTCTTCGTTATTCTTCAATCAAGGCATGTTTTATCTCTCTTTTTCTCACCATTTAAACTCTAATATACTGTTTTTAATTAATGAATGCATGAATTGTATGTGTTGTGATTAGATATACGTTTATTGTTTGAGACCCATGCATATATCATGATTTTCAACACGTGTTTGATCTGTTTCTTGCCTTGCTTTGGTCATGGGCGGTTCAAGGGGGCTTGAGGTCGGTTCATGGTGGTCCAAGGGTAGTCTAGTTGTGACGCCCAAACCCATGGGAATCAAGGGATTGGAGTAATTGGAAAATCAAAAGGAATAGAAGGACTAAGTGAGAAATATTGTAAGCTGTATTCCCTTACAAAAGCTGGTATATAAACAGATGGCGCCAAACGTAAATAACAGAAATAATTTTGGAATAAAAGAACTTCAGATTTCGATTACAAAATGAGATATTACAACTATTGGAACTCTATATGAATTCTCTATTGTTGTAGTGGATCTTAATATAGTTTTCGTCAAAAGATCAAAAACAACAACAACTCTGACTTCACGGAAACACTGGCCTTTGATAAACACACGCAATCCTCAGATCTGGTTCAGCTCGCGTCACCCGCCTGCCCCTGAGCTGACTCACCTGCATCAGGAAAACTAGTAGGCCTAGGTGTTGGGGATCCGGATCCGCCCCCCGGCTAGGCAGCGGAAGAACGATAAACAGAAAACCGGGAGGCGATCAATACGAAAAACAAATTAACATACTATGACATTCATAGGATGTTTAAGCAGATTACCTCGCTGGCACTTGTGCCTGGCTCCAACCGGTGTTTCAAGAACCCGGCTCTTCTTGGTAGATTGCGGTAGTTACGCCAATCCGGTCCACGACCAGATCCGAGACTCCTTCGTCAGGCTGCACTAGAAGCCCTGACGAGATCAGCACGAACGAATACTCCTCGAAAAACTAGGCCGGAACAATTTCCGACGAAGTGGCGGCGGCGGCGGGCGGCGCACGGCGGCGGCGAGGAAGAAGAGAGGGAGGCGGCGTGTGGAGCAATTAGGTTTAGGGTTTTTGATGAGTGTTGTATATATTTAATGAGTCATTAAGTCTAATAATCACAATTATATAGACTTAACAATGGACTTGGACCGGCCCATCGGGCCCGGGTCCAAATGACGATATCCACTGCTGCGACTTCATCGTAACTCCGATCGCCGATCAGATCGGACCGATCGACTCAGTTTCCAAAACTGAATGTTATGATGTGAAAAACAATTTTTCAGATCATCTAACCCTAAATTGCAAAATGACCGTTTTGCCCCTCAACAGTGTCAAATCCCGGTTTGACCCCTGTTGACTTTTAGGAAGTCGCACTCCCCAAAATCCTCTTCTCGTGCTCAACACATTGAGCTGAGTATCCGT
>KV010210.1:136245-153148 GCA_001598015.1 Dorcoceras hygrometricum | reverse complement strand
TGGAAAGTCCGAACGAGGGTAGTTCGATAGATCACCAGGTCACTATCTATCTGCATGCTCAGAACATCACAATGTTCCCTACCAATGAAACATGGTACTTCGCATCGCAGATAACTAGTCTCGAACTCGGGCGGCCTTATCCTCATTTTGACGGCCCAATCGACTAGGAACACGTTCAGAACACACAGCGACTATTAGATGTGTTTCATGATAACCAGGTCACTATCTATCTGCATGCTCAGAACATCACAATGTTCCCTACCAATGAAACATGGACTTCGCATCGCAGATAACTAGTCTCGAACTCGGGCGGCCTTATCCTCATTTTGACGGCCCAATCGACTAGGAACACGTTCAGAACACACAGCGACTATTAGATGTGTTTCATGATAGCCGTCATATCCACTATCACATATAACATACGCTTTAGTGTATTCTAGGTCTTTACTCAACACAATTGTAAATCATTACACACATAATGAAAGTAAAGAATGCCATATAAGAAAATGCGAATATCATATATAAAGATTGTTTGTACAAGAGTCTATAAAACCCACACGCCACAAGTTGGCTAGTTGGGCATCTACTCTAACACTAGGGGCTCAACAAATAAAACTGAGGGTAACAAAGTCATATAATGCGGGCATAACTGAATCATGATACGTAAATTAAAGGAAGTCATCTGAACTGAAATCTTGCTAATGAAAAGACAGATCTGGACATCAGATCCGAATCGCATTTATACTGAGTGAATTATGGTCTAGAGGCTCTCTGGTGGTCCTGGTGCGTGCTAGCATGTTATCTGAATTCAGTAACTGGTGAAGGGATATTATAGTAATACCATAATCTTGGTCCCTTCCTGGTTGACCGGGTCCTCTATGCCATAATTGCTTAAAACTGAAAGTTACTTCCTTTACTCGAAGAAATAGCTATTATACATGATCTTGATCAAAGCTCGATCACTGAAACTGGTTGATTCACTGCTATGAAACTCATTTGGTCTTTAAAAACATTACTGAGTGTACAGCTGGGCTACGAGCTGATGATAGCAGAAACCAGCTCGGAAAAGAAAACGGCTTGTGAATGCAAACAGCTTTGGCTAAAGAAAATAGATCACAAGCGTAAAGAACAACTTTGGCTAAGGAAAATAGCTTACGAATAGGAAAAACAGATCTGGTTCGAAGGAAACAGACTTACGCGTAATAAAACAGATTTGGTTATAGGAAAATAGCTTACGCATAGTAAAACAGTACCATAAGCTTCGGAGCAAGGATTTCAGCTTTGGAAGGTCACTCAGCTTTGATAAAACCCAAACAGTTTAGCAACGAATTACGCAGTTTGGTCAAGGAAAATATGCTAGATCAACTCAGAAACAAGGGTACTGCAACCAGCTCAGACAGTCCCTAAACAAACTAGCTCAGCTTATCAAATCGGAACATAGTCCTGATCAAACCAGCGTCGCCTATCTGTTCAGAGTCAATGTCCAGAACATTTACAGCACACGGGAAAACAAGAAACTTCTCTTGGTTTATCTTATCTTGAATCTGTACAACTCAGTATTTGAAAACACAACTGCTTGCTAAAAGATAACTGGTGAGTTTCCTCAAAACTAAAACATCAAAGCAGTGAATCCATAGCTTAAACATGAACTGACTGAACATAACTGAAATATGCATCGGGAAAGAACACAACAAAAAACAATGAAGCAACATATGTTTTCCAGATACAGCAAGAATCAATTTTACTTGTCTGAGCTGAGAATCGCAATGAACAGATGGCCTCAGCTGGAATATCCTCAAGCACACTCTGAGAGCTTCTAAATATTTGAGAGAACTAAAAGATTTCTTGCAATAAAAAATGAGCTTTGGAGCTCACGTAAACAATCAAATATGGGAGTAATGATTGGTAGTAGGTGGAAGGCACTTGAGTAGGCATGGGAGGCCTTACCAACTCTTTGACCTTTAAAATTTGCTTAAGTACCTCTACTACTATTTTAATTTGTAAACTTGCTACACAATTTTTATAAAATAAAACTCCCATCCGAAATCATTTATTTAAGGAAAACTGCTCCAGCTCGGGATTGTGCTTGGGGCGAAATCCTTCTAGAAACCATCTAGGCCGTGCTTCATAGCTGGAAGAAAAGAAATCAACTTAGAAAACTGAAACTAGCTTGAACTGAAATCTGGATGTTTTGAATATCAAAACAGTCCTTAGAATAAAAAGGCTGGCAATTGTGGTCCTATGGATTTTTTGGCGCTACAACTCTACCCTCCTTACTGAAATTTCGTCCTCGAAATTTACTTACCAAACAACTCTGGGTAGAGACTACGCATATCCTCTTATGTCTCCCAAGTTGCTTCCGGCTCAGATTTGTTAGACCACTGCACTTTAACCATCGGGATGCTACGATTTCTTAACTTCCTATTATCTCTATGAAGAATCCTCTCTGGTCTTTCTTCAGAACTCAGATCTTGTGCAAGCTGGATTGGTTCATAGCTCAAACATGCGATGGTTTGGGAATGTATTTTCTCAAAGCTGAAACATGGAAAACATTATGCACCAAGGACAGATGTGGGGGCAATGCTAGTCTGTAAGCCAGCATTCCTACTTTGTCCAAAATCTCGTATGGACCAATGAACCTTGGGCTGAGCCTACCCTTCTTCCCAAATCTCATTACGCCTTTCATTGGAGCTACCTTTAAGAACACATGATCTCCAACTTCAAAACTCAGTTCGCGGCGTCTGTTATCAGCATAGCTCTTTTGCCTGCTCTAAACTGTTCTCAATCGACCTCTTATCTTTTTAATAGCTTCAGCGATCTGTTCTACTATATCTGGTCCCAAAACAGCTCGATCTCCTATCTCATCCCAATGAATGGACGTTCTGCACTTCTTGCCGTAGAGAGCTTCGTAAGGGGCCATCTGAATTGATGCTTGAAATCTATTGTTGTACGTGAATTATACCAATGGTAGCTTCAAATCCCAGCTCTCTGAAAAATCTATGATACAAGATCTGAGTAGATCTTCCAGTATCTGAAACACCCTTTCTGATTGACCATCTGTCTGGGGGTGAAAGGTTGTGCTAAAGGTTAACTTAGTACTCAAAGCTCTGTGTAGACTCTTCCAAAAATCTGACGTAAATCTTGGATCTCTGTCAGATACGATTGAGACTAGGACACCATGGAGTCTTACTATTTCTCTTATATACAGCTCAGCGTATTTGCTCACATCGTAAGTTGTCTTGACTGGTAAGAAGTGAGCAGATTTGGTGAGTCGGTCCACTATAACCATATAGAATTGTATCCTTGAACAGTTGTGGGTAAACCAACTACAAATCCATTGCAATACTCTCACACTTCCATTCTGGTATTGGCAGGGGTTTCAGCATCCGAGCTGGTCTCTGATGCTCTGCTTTGAAAAGCTGACAGGTTAGGCATTCTGAAACAAATTTAGCAATACCGCGTTTCATGCCTGGACACCAGTATAACTTCTGAAGATCTTTATATATTTTGGTACTACCTGGGTGCACTGAGTACGGGGCTGTTGAGCTTCTGTCATCAGATCATATCTCAAGTTGTCCACGCTAGGAACCCATAGTCTACCTTGATATCTAACAATTCCTCCAGCTGTGGTATAGAGTTTACTTCCCCTCTCTACATCTTGTTTCACCCACTTCTTCAGCTGTTCATCCCTCAGCTGACCTTCTCTAATCTGGTCTAACATGAAGACTGAATGGTGAGAACAGCTAGGGCTACAGTACTATGACGAGGAATCATCTCTAGCCCAAAATTCTCAATCTCATAAGCTAAGGGACTCTGAGCTGTGATCTGGGTTAATCCTATCGACTTCCTGCTAAGAGCATCTGCCACCACATTGGCTTTCACCGGGTGGTAGCTAATGGTGAAATCGTAATCTTTGACCAGCTCTAACCACCTCCTCTGTCTCATATTCAATTCTTTTTGGGTGAATAAGTACTTTAAACTCTTATGGTCTGTGAATATCTCATACTTCTCCCCATACAGATAATGTATCCAAATCTTCAGGGCGAAAACCACTGCTGCTAACTCCAGGTCATGCGTAGGATAATTCTTTTCGTGATTCTTCAACTGTCTGGAAGCATACGCTATTACCCTACGGTCCTGCATCAACACAGCACCTAAACCCAGCTTGGAAGCATCTGTATAAATAACAAAATTCCCTTGCCCAGAAGGCATGGTTAGTAGTGGAGCTTCTATCAACGCTTGCTTCAACTTCTCAAAACTCTGCTGACAACTAGGGGTCTATTCAAACTTAACTTGTTTCCTAGTCAACGAATTCAATGGAACCGCTGTCTTCGAGAACCCTTGAATAAATCGTCTGTAGTATCCAGCAAGTCCCAAAAGCTCCTCACTTCTGATACAGATCTTGGCACAGGCTAGTCTCGCACAGCTTCGACCTTAGCTAGGTCGACTTCTAATCCATCCTTAGAAATGATGTGACCTAGAAATTCAACCTTCCTTCTCCAGCCAAAACTCACACTTGCTAAACTTAGCAAACAATCGCTTGTCCTTCAAAACTTGTAGCACTATCCTAAGCTGATTGGCGTGCTCTGAGCTAGTCTTTGAATACACTAGGATGTCATCTATAAATACAGTTACAAACTGATCCAAAATGGTTGGAAAACTCTATTCATCAAATCCATAAAAGCAGATGGAGTGTTGGTCAATCCAAAAAGCATTACTAAAAACTCATAATGGCCATAACGTGTCCTAAAAGCTGTCTTATAGATATCGGTCTCTTTGATCTTAAGATGATGGTATCCAGATCGCAAATCTATCTTGGAAAACACTGCTGCTCCCTTCAACTGATCGAACAATTCCTCAATCCTAGGCAGGGGGTACTTATTCTTAATGGTAAGCTTATTCAACTCGTGGTAATATATACACAATCTTAAGCTCCCATCTTTCTTCTTAACGAACAGGGGCTCCCCAAGGGGATGTACTGGGTCGTATAAATCCCTTATCCAACAGATCTTGAATTTGTTCTTTCAGCTCTTTCATCTCTGTAGGAGCAAGTCTATAGGACGGTCTGGAAACAGGAGTTGCTCCAGGTACTAAATCGATAGCAAATTCTAGTTCTCTGTCTAAAGGTAGACCACTGATGTCATCTGGAAAAATTTTTGGAAACTCATTTACTATCTTCACATCTGCTATCTCGGTTTTACTAGTATTAGCTAGGGACGACAAACTAGCTAATTATCCCACTCCCCCTTTCCTTAAACAGCACTGGACCTTCAAGGCTGAAATAATGCGAGGAACTCGCCTAAGATGATTGGCTTCAAATGAAACTGAGATCCCTTGGACAGCTTTAAGACTACTGTCCTGAGCTTAAAATCAATTACTACCCCATTTTTGGATCTGGATAACAGATCCAAAATGTGTTTTGAATTACAAAAAACCTATTATTGTGTTACTAACATTTCTACGTAGTGTGCAGTACTTAAATAAGATAAGATAATAAACAGAGAAGTCTGAAATGTTGAATAGAGAAATCTGGATGTAACAAGGAGAAGAAATCTGGTGAATTAAGAGAAGTGCACAGTTGAAGTCTATAAGCATTTGAGAAGAGAAATCTAATCAGTAATAAGAGAAGTTTGATTTGGAATATATAGGCGAAGTCTGGATCAACTTAGGAATGAATCTGTTGAAGAGAAGTCGCTGAAACACTAAAGAAGAGAAGATATGTTGGAGAAATCTGATGTGAGGATCACGTGTGAAGTGAAATGAAGAGCATGTTGTGAACTGTAGAAATCTTATGTACAGTAGAAGTCTGATCAGTTGCAGCAAGAAGACACGAAAGAATGAACAGATGTAATCAAAGGCAAAATGAAGTCTAAAACGGTTGTTGTTGAAGTCAGCAGAGATCTGGATCAAATAAGAGCAATGTAACAGAAGATTGATTCAGACTTTGCAAGAGAATGAAAAGACCCGATGAGGAAACAGAGAAGTCTGGAAGAAAGACAGGACAAGCGCAAATCAGCAGTTGTGAACAAAAGAGGCAAAGAGAAAAACCAGATTTTGTGCTAAAGAAAAACTAGTTGTTGCGCAAAGAAAACAACTTGTGTAGCAGTAAGTTGAACCATATATGAAGAGAAGTCTGGTTCAATTAAAGATAGGAGAAATCTGCGAAGCAGAAATTTTTTCAAAAGTAAACTCTGGATTTGATCGTCTGAACAGGAGAAATCTGTTAAGAAGCAGAGAAATCTGGATAAATACTGTGAAGAGCAACAGTAGAAATCTGTATCTATGTTTGTAAAGGAAGAATCAACAGAGGATGATTGCGCAGAGAAGAAAAACCAGACGTTGTTGAAATGAAGTCTGGAACAATCAGTTGATGAAGTTCGAAGAATTCCAGACGCAGCAGTCGCTAAGGAAAATAAACCAGCTGTTGCAATTTAAAGAAAAACCAGATGCAAAGTTGAAGAACAAAAACCAGTCGACTGGAACAAAAGAAAAACCAGATGCAAAGTTGAAGAACAAAAATCAGTCGATTGGAACAAAAGAAAAACTAGATGCAAAGAAGGAAGAACCAGACGTTGTGCTAAACTGTGAAGAACAAAACCAGATGTTGGCTACAGGAAAGGAGAAATACCAGACGCAAAAGATTTCTCTGTTCCAGACTTTGCATTACATAAACCAGAATTTGCATTACATAAACCAGACGTTGCATTGCAATTTAAACCAGACGCACAAAATCAGATGCTGCACTGAAATGAATATAAACCAGACGCAGAAATGGAGGATATTCCAGACGCTGGAATGAAGCACTAGACGCAGTAATTGAAGAATATCAGACGCTGTGGAAAGGAAGTAAAAAACTGATGATGGCTTGAATTCTGGAAGATGATGAATCAGTTTATATGAAGCGCAGCAGATGATAAAGAGCAAAACAGCGAAGGTGGAATAATTGGAGTGTCGAAAAGGGATATTGCAAAGAGAAGCAAATCAGTTGGAAAGAGGAATTTGGAAACAGAAGTGCAAAAGAAAAATCAGACGCTAACAAAAGTTGAAATCAGCGTCTGGACAGTTGCACTAAAGAGGAGATGATTCAGCAGTTGCAATGAACAGAAAATACCAGCTGCTGAAATTATTTAGATGTGAGAGCAACCAGCTGCTGGTACATAAAGGCAACATCACAAGATGACAAAAATCCTGCAAAAGAAAAGGACACAAGGACAATCCCTGTCGGTACTTTTCAAGACATATTTTGAACGGAAAGAAAGTGTGTCTAACGGGAAGAAATTTCAACAGCAATTTATATACAAGAGGCGCTGTTTGAAGAAGGGTGATTTTGAGTGAATATTTTGACAGAGTGCAAAAATACAGAGGGGAGAAAATTGTGGAGACTAAGCATTAGACCGCCATTAGAGAGGAGCGCATAACGAGTGTCGACTGCTGAGTATCAATCAGCTATTGAAGATCATTTTCCCAGTGTGTGAGATTTATCATTCGAGAGTTGTGCTTACACTGTAAATCTCACACACACAGATTCACTCGCATATTTTTTAGAGTTGTGCGTAATTGATTAGCGAGTGAATCAAAACCCAAAATGCAAATCAGTTCCCGTCCAAGCACGATGACGTTAAACTCTGTGTTTGTAGCCTTTCTCACATAGGCGTTAAAGAAGTGATTGAGTGACAGCCGAGGGCTGGTAGATCTAGGAGTTCTCGCAGCTGCTGGTTGCGGGATCGGGTCTGTACACGATGTATAGATCAAAGTCTTCTAGTGGATCCTTTCGAGGTGGAAGAAGGGGAGACGTAGGACATTGATGTCCGAACTTCCAGAAACAAATACTGAGTAATCTCTTTATGATTTACAGCATTTACCTTTAGCATATTTGCACAGTATATCAGATGTCACATATGCTTAATCACACACTCATTTGTTTAAGTGAAATCTGATTGCACTCACAGCATAACAAAATGTCATACGCATTTGATATTTAACACTCACGGCATTTAAGATTCCATACGCACAGTAACTTCAACATATGTTTAATGGAATCTGAATGTATTGTGTTGCTCGCATGATTTATCAGTTTTCCGCATAAGCCTTTATATTAGCATGCACGCATATTTCATATTGCACACTTTCACAGTCAAAAAGATTTATGTCAAACAGAAATCTGTTTGCGTTAGTTTTAAAATTAGGATTCAGTTCTGGTGTTTTTCGCATGATTTTATTTCATACCAGATCTGTATCCGGTGCTCTATTTAATGTTCAAGAACCCGAGGTATTGCACCTCTTTATAGCAGCGCAAAAAATTTTTAATTTGTCAGTAGCGCTCGCTTTTGTTTATTTGATCCTATTTTCGGACCAACACCCATACTTAAATAACCAGTTTATCCCCAAAATCAAATCGAATTCAGGAATAGGTAGAATAATCAGATTAGCAGTAACTAAATGTCCTTGAAACTCGAGCTCTAAGTCACGATATAACCCATGGGTTACTAACTCTTCTCCCGAAGGTACAATCACATAATAGCCTATGGACAATCGTTCTGGCTTACAAAGTAACCTTTTAGCAAAATCTTCAGCTATAAAGGAGTGAGTCGCACCAAAATCTAACAGGGCAAAAGAGGACATATCAGCAACCAAACTCTTACCCATAATTACAGTATAATCGGGGTTGGCTTGCTCAGCTGTCATGACGTAAGCTTGACTGGGCACTAGTTGTTTCGACTGTGGACAGAACCTGGAGATGTGACCTTGAGCACCACACTTGTAACAACCGCTCTGGCCAGCTCCACGGTGAGACCCGAAAGCTGATGAGATTAATTGAGTTACTTAATCGGGTTTTATTGAGATCAGCTTTGAGTTGTTGAGCTTGGAGAAGCTATCGGGTTTTGTTTTAGCCCTTAGATCAGTTCTGAAGAGTTGGAGTTGGCGCGGAATCTGTTCAGCAGTTAGCGGTCCCGCGCTAACTGCGGGTCATCGCTGAATGTTAGCGTTCAGCAGTGGTGACGTCAGCAGTCGTAGCGAGATCTGTTGTCGCTGAGCAGTAGAGAGTGCGCTAGCGTGCTTTCGGTAGCGGGTGCTTCTACGTCGTCGTTTGGATTAGTTGGAATGACAGCGTTTTGGATTAGCGAAGAAGACTCAGCTGTCAGTTGTGTTAGCGTCAGCTGTGTGAGAGATCTGGTGTTGCGTTGCGAACAGATATTGGTTAGTTTTTCAGCAGTGAGTAGCGGGTGACGTGTCCAGTTGTGACAGTATTTCTCTGCGACGTCGTTTGAGTTAGTAGAGATCTGTTTTAGCTTAGAGTGAGATCTGTTGCAATATCTGTTTGCGAGCAGGAATATCAGTTGCGATAGCTAAGTGTTGGTGGATACTGGCTTCAGCTGTTATCGGCTTTGAATTATATTAGAGGACTTGGTATTCGATGTGAGTATCCAGTTTCTATACTTAGAATATTTCCCGATAGCAAATCCTGTCGCGATACCCTAGCTACTGTTCACCGAACCTTATCTTCTTCGATTGCCTATGGTAGACAGCTCTGACGAGAGCGAGAGTGGTAGCGTTGGACTCCTCTTGCTGAGACTCTTCGTTTGGATATTGTTTTCGAACGTTTGCTTGAAGCTGGTGAGGTGTGCCAAGACATCTCCCTTGTGTAGTCTGTTAGCATTTCGCTCCTAGCTTGTTGGGGTAAGTAAAGTTCCTGCCTTTGAGCTTTGTTTAGAGCTTTCTGTTGAGTTAGAGAGGTAGGATTAGCGCTGGTGGAATTTGTAACTCCCAGCTGCTGTGTTCTGTGCTACGGTCCCTGAGTAATTGTGTGTTACCGTTGAGCAGGTGCTAGATCTGTGTGCTCGGGACGTCATTGTGGAAATCTACTGTAGTAATTGTTGCACAGATAATTGAGTTACGGATGTGAGCTTATTTACAGCTTAGGATTGAGCATGGATTATGTGCTTTGCTGTGTATGCTCTGTGCTGTTATCGTTTATGCATTGTTATGATATCAGCTGTTGCATTTGCATACACGCATTATCCTATTGAGCTCTGATTTGCTAGCTGTGCCTGTTCTGTTGATTGAAGAATACTAGGATGCTGTATTCGAGGACGAGCGGGTAGTTCCCGTATACCTCGGAGGCGAGCGGGTAACTCCCGTACCTCATCTCCCTGCTGGATTTGTTAGCCGCTATGAGCGGAGTGGGTAGCTCCCACATCTCATGAGTGGGCAACAGCAGGTGGAGCTGTCTATTTAGCATCTGGTATGGTGTACTGTAGATGAGTGGGTAGCTCCCATGTGCTCAGTATACCCCGTGGCCACTGATTGTCTTTCCTTTGATCAGATCTTGCTGTTGAGCTGTTGTTGAGATCCTTTGGCTCCCTGCTTTTGGTTGTAGCCTTGATCCCTTGCATAGCATTTGCATATTTATCTGTTGCTTTCCTTATGCTGTTTGTATTGCTCTCCGTACTGGGGTTTGACCCCGATGTCCCTCTGGGGCTGGTGTATTGTTGCCTGTATGTGTTTTCAGGTTTCCTAGGTTTCTCTGCTGGTCGTGGCTTTGACCCAGCTGGAAGTACCCCAGGAGGTGGATAGAGTGTCCCAGTTAGCGTATAGCATATATGTACTAGTACTAACAGCCGGAGAATGCCCTGTGCTTGTGGGATTGTATGATATGTTGTAGTATTGGTATTTGTATTTGTTTAAATGCTGTTCTGTTGTACTGAGTGTTTGTAAAATACTGGGATTACTTTGAGTATTGTGTATTTTAAACTATATGTTTTAAATCGTCAGGCCAAACAAAAAATTTTAAGCCACTTTTTGTATGCTTCCGCTATTGTTTTGCGTGGTTTAACTCTGAGTAGAGCACGAGGCCTGACATTTTTGGTATCAGAGCTTAAGGTGGGATAAGCTCGATTTCTGTTGATCACACTTGAGTCTAGGCACAGTGTTGTGTGTTACATGTGCTTGATTATGTGATCTATTTGTTGTATTTAATTGTGCTGTATTTGTTCTGTTGTGACCTTACCCTCTTAGTGTTTTTAGATGCCGCCTAGACGTAGGGGTAGAGGTAGAGGGCAGATTCCGGAAGATTCAGAAGTTCAGACAGAAGGTGATCAGTGTAGTTTTCCCCGCCATGGACGCGGTAGGCACGCCGAGGATGAGGTTGATGAGTTGGCTGCCCGAGTGAACGACATGGAGCTCGTTATGGCGAGGTTTCAGCGTATGAATCCTCAGGTTTTCAATGGGGATGAGTATAGTGCTGATGCAGATTCGTGGTTGTAGCATGTCACGGGTTTGTTTAACCGTGTGCAGTATGATGATGAACTCAAGTTGAGTCTGGCTACTTTCCAGTTGAGGAAAGGTGCGGAGCGTTGGTGGAGAGGCGCTTCGAGGACTTTGGAGGAGACTGGAGTAGAAATTATGTGGGACAGTTTTTGTGTTGCTTTTCGCCAAGAGTATGTCCCGGAGTCCTACGTGCACGCCCGTGAGCGTGAGTTTGATAATCTGGAGCAGGGAAGTATGTCTGCTAGAGAGTATGCCCGCAGGTTTTCTTCCCTTCTTGCATACGTGCCGCATGTTTCTGGTCAGGAGAGAGCGAAGAGAACTAGATTTCTTGAGGGGTTGAACGAGGAGTGTATTCCTTGGTTTTGGCTAGCTCGCCGAAGATCTATGCAGAGGCGGTGGACAGTGCGATCGACATCGAGGAAGGTTTGAGGAACCGTCGTCTCGTGGTAGGTCGCAGGTGGCGCAGAGTAGTCGTCCAGTGGTTCAGGGAGCGCAACCTTCCCAGTCTGTGCAGTCGTCTCAGCCACCCCAACAGCAGCAACAAGTAGCCCAACAGTTTGGACATCAGAGATTTAGGCCACATGGTAAGCATTTTAAGAAGAAGTCTGGTTCTAGTTCTTCTGGTTCTGGTAGTTCCAGCAGCGGTGGTACCAAGGTGGAGTATTGTGTCCAGTGTGGTGGAAAGCACCCTACAACGCCGTGTGTAGGTGTGCAGGGTTCTTGCAATGTCTGTGGTCAGTACGGACACTTTGCTAGAGTGTGTCCTTTGTCTGGATCGCAGCATACCGCAGTTCCACCGCAGGGTAGAGGTGGATCTTCTAGAGGTCGTTCTGCTTTTCCTGTTCAGCAGCAGAGGTTGGGGGAGCCCCAGTTTAGGCCGTTTCAGCAGCCTGATCCTTCGCGGTTGGGACAATCTTCCCACCCTCAGTTTTCTGGACCTCAGTTTTCCCAAGTGAACGCCATGACTAGGGAGCAGGTGGAGAGCACACCGGGCGGAGGGATTATCTCAGGTACTTGCTTTGTTTTTTATTTTCCTGTACGTGTGTTGTTTGATACAGGAGCGTCGCATTCTTTTATTTCTGATGCATTTGTGGTTGAGCATGGTTTGCATACCACTACCTTGTGTGATGTTGTCTGTTGCGACTCCTGCCGATGCGAGCCTGTTCTCCCATGAGATTTTGTTGAATGGTGTTCTTAGCTTTGGCGAGAGTGTGTTGTTAGCCAACCTGATCAGGCTAGTGATGTGTGAGTTTGACTGTATAGTGGGAATGGACGTGTTGTCTAGCTATAGGGCCACTGTGAATTGTTTCCATGGCGTTGTGCTATTTAGGCCCCAGTCTGGCGAGAAATGGAATTTCTACGGCCAAGATTCCCAGTTTAAGATTCCTTTAGTCTCTGCGATGGAGATGTTTAGCCTATTGTCGCTTGAGAATGCTGGTTTTATGATCTATGACTTAGATGCGTCTTCTTCTTCGAGCGTAGAGCTTAGTAGAGTCCCTGTGGTTTGACATTTCTCGGATGTGTTTCCGGAGGAGATTCCTGGTTTTCCTCCGAGGCAGGAGATAGACTTCAGCATTGAGTTGGTTCCTGGTACAACTCTGATTTCACGTGCTCCGTATCGTTTAGTGCCTGCTGAGTTGAGGGAGCTTAAGGAGCAGCTTAGTGATTTGCTGGAGAAGGGATTCATTAGGCCTAGCATGTCCCTGTGGGGAGCGCCTATCTTGTTTGTCAAGAAGAAGGATGGGTCGATGAGGATGTGCATCGACTTTAGGCAGTTGAACAAGGCGACAGTGAAGAATAAGTACCCTTTGCCTAGGATCGATGATCTTTTTGACCAGTTGCAAGGGTCTGCCGTGTTTTCGAAGATCGATCTGCGTTCGGGGTACCATCAGTTGCGCATCCGTGAGCAGGATGTTGAGAAGACTACGTTTCGTATGAGGTATGGGCGTTATGAGTTTCTAGTTATGCCTTTTGGTTTGAAGAATGCTCCTGCAGTTTTCATGGACTTGATGAATAGAGTCTTTAGAGAGTTCATCGATCAGTTTGTAATTGTGTTTATCGATGACATCTTGGTGTACTCTAAGACTCCGATGCAGCATAAAGAGCATTTGATGCTAGTTCTTCAGAAGCTTCGGGACTCGCAGCTGTATGCCAAGTTTTCCAAGTGCGAGTTTTGGTTGGGCCGAGTTGTGTTTCTGGGTCATGTGATTTCTGTTGATGGTATTTCGATGGATCCCAGTAAGGTTGAGGCTGTTCTTAACTAGGAGCGTCCCAAGAATGTTGCTGAGATTCGTAGTTTCTTGGGTTTGGCTGGCTATTATCGTAGTTTTATCGAAGGATTTTCTAGTATAACTAAGCCAATGACGCAGTTGACTCAGAAAGACAAGAGGTTTGTGTGGACTGAGCAATGCGAGAATAGTTTTCTGTTGCTCAAATAGAAGCTAACTTCTGCGCCTGCGTTAGATCTGCCATGTGGTTCAGGTGGTTTTGTAGTTTGTGCAGATGCTTCTTTAAATGCATTGGGTTGTGTGTTGATGTAGAATGGTCGAGTCATTGCTTATGCCTCTCGACAGTTGAAGCCGCATGAGACTCGTTACCCAGTTCATGATCTGGAGTTAGCAGCAGTGGTTTTTGCTTTGAAGATTTGGCGCCACTACCTATATGGTGAGCAGTTCGTGGTGTAATCCGACCACAAGAGTCTTCAGTATCTGTTTTCTCAATCAGATTTGAATATGAGACAGCTTAGATGGATGGAGCTGCTAAAGGATTTTGATTGTGAGATCAAATACCAGCCTGGGAAGATGAATGTAGTTGCTGATGCATTGAGCAGAAAGGCTCAAGTGGCGATGCTGGCTTCGATGCAGATTTTGAAGGTCCATGAGCATCTTAGCACTACTGGTTGGAGGTTTTACCCCGCTGAGGATTATGTTGTGGTGTCTTCTTTCCAAGTTGAGCCACAGATTGTTGCTAGAATTAGAGCAGCTCAAAGGACAGATCCTTCCATCCATGTGTTGAAGCTGAAGGTGAGATCTGGACATTTGGAAGACTATACTGTCTCTTCTGATGGTTGTTTGAGGTTTCGTGGCAGGCTTGTTGTGTCAAATCTGATTGATTTGAAAGAAGAGATCTTGCGAGAATCTCACTGCAGTAGATACAGTGTCCATCCTGGTGCAAGGAAGATGTATCATGCTGATGGATCTGTTTTGACAGATCCTGATTAAGTTTTGAATTACACAAAACCTGTTATTGTGTTTCTAACAATTCTACTTGAGTGTACAGATTCTAGCTATCGAAGAAGATGATGAACAGTCGAAGAATCTGTCCAGCCGATGGTTCACAATATAAAGTTTCAGCAGTTGGTTTGGTGTTCATGGAATCGGCAGCTGGATTAGCAATGGAGACGTCCAAAGTTGAATCAGCTGTTCGTAATCAGGCGGAGGCCAAGTTGAACCAGCTGGAGTATAGTGAACCAGCTGGAACGATGACAACCAGCTGCAAGTGCTAAAGAGCGAAGTGAGCCAGCTGGTACATGTATTGAGAAGTCTGCTGGAGAGATAAATCGAAGAAGAAGATTCCAATTATAAGTACTGTTGACGAATCTGTTAGCAGTCGCGATTATAAGTACTGTTGATGAATCTATTGACAGTCGCTATTCAAGAAGCTAAGAAGAGTCGCAAGATGGAACTGGAACGAGAAAGATCAGCAGGAAGCTATTGTCAATCAGCATATGAAGAAAAACCAGCAGTAGCCAAGCGCATATAAATCAGCAGTTGAGAAGATGCGCAAGATATGGAATCAGCTGTGATGACATCAGCCTTGATGTCATCACAATCAGCAGTTAGCTATCAGCAGATGAAGAGAAGCGAAAGAGATGAAGCGACGTCGTGCTGAAGAATCAGCAGATGGTTTAGCGTTGATGACGTCATCCGTGACATTATCATAATCAGCAGATGGTTTGAGTCCAGCAGTCGCAAGATATCAGCAGGTAGCTTGTACATCCAGACGCAAGAGAGAAGCGACGTCGTAGAGGAGGAAATCCAGTCGCAAGCTACTGTTCACCAGCAGATGATATTTGGAGATAGCGATAGCAAAACGATGTCGTTTACATAAGTTGATACGACAGCGTTTTGCCCTTGCGATTCAGCAGATGCTCTTTGCGTTGATAACCAGTCGCAAGAACCAGTCGCAAGCGTTTGATCTAACCAGCTGGACAACCAGACGCAAGCAACAGCTCATCCAGTCGAGAGCTTCTTTGAACCAGCTGTTGCTATGAATCCAGTCGCAAGCTGAAGCATCCAGTCGCAAGATATCCAGTCGCAGTAGTTGAAGCTTCAGCAGTAGCGCAAAGTATCCAGTCGACAAAGAAACAGCTGTTGCGCGAAGTGTTGTGACAAAGAATAAACAACAGCTGAGCGAACAGCTGTTGAACAATCTGTTGAAGAATATTCAGCCGTTGCAAGCAATCAACGCTCAAGATAGAAAGAATCAATGGCTGAGATTTAGTCGTGCAAATTGCCTGAATTCAAGGGAACAAGATTTGTACTATTCTGGGAAATAGTACAATTTACAGAGGAGCGTTGCACTGAAATGGAAAGACGACAATTTGGCCTTGACAAGCACAGAACAGTTTTGGAATCTATCTAACGGCCATATTTCAAACAGAGGCTATATATGCGAAGGCGACGCCATTAAAGAAGGATGACGAGAAGACGAAAACAGACGAGTGAGCGAGAAGACGTTGGTGCGACTACAGCACTGTTGCAAAAATACATTGATTACACAGTGCACCAACAGAGGGAAAATGAACAGAAAGACGAAGCAATCGATCGCCATTAGAGGGAGCTTTCACGAGATTCAATTGCTGAGTCTAGATTAGCTTGTTAGAGCATTTCCCTAGTGTGTGAGAAAAAGAGAGTTGAGAGCTTAATTGTAAAAATCTCACACACAGAGATGCATTCACACTTTATTGGTGAATGAATCTCAAAACGTTTTACAGTTCCCGTCCAAGCACGATGATGTAAAACTCATGTGTATGTAGTTAGTCACACAGCTGCGGCTGGTGTGCATTTGTGGAGTCTAGGAGTTCTCACAGCTGCTGGTTGTGGGATTGGGTCTGTACACGAGTTGTAAGATCAAATCTTCTAGTGGATACTTCCGAGGTGGAAGAAGGGGAGATGTAGGACATTGAGGTCCGAACTTCCAGAAACAAACCTGCTGAGTATCGTGTCCTTTATTCATTCCACGAGTTGTAAGATCAAATCTTCTAGTGGAGCCTTCCGAGGTGGAAGAAGGGGAGATGTAGGACATTGAGGTGAGGTCCGAACTTCCAGAAACAAATATTGTGTATCGTGTTCTTTAAGATTTCAGCATTCGCTTTACTTTACATACATGTTCACGCATAAACAAATCAGCACTTGCATTTACTTAGCATCGCATACAGTTAGCACACTAGCACTTGCAAGTCTCGAACAGATTTATGTTGTACATAAATCTGTTTGAGTTGTTTTAAAATATAGGATTCAGTTCTGGTATTTTCCGCATGATTTTTAAATCATACCAGATCTGTCTCCGGTGCTCAAATGATTTTATATGTTCAAGAACAACGAGCTATTGCAGCTCAAGTTAGTATCAGCAG
>KV010210.1:84176-98541 GCA_001598015.1 Dorcoceras hygrometricum | reverse complement strand
AAATAGTACAAAGAGGAGAGGAGCGTTGCACTGAAATGGAAAGACGATAATTTGGCCTTGACAAGCGCAGAACAGTTTTGGAATCTATGGCCATATTTTAGTGCAGTGCACCAACAGAGGGAAAATGAACAGAAAGATGAAGCAATCGACCGCCATTAGAGGGAGCTTTCACGAGAGTCGATTGCCTAGATTAGCTTACACAGTGCACCAACAGAGGGAAAATGAACAGAAAGACGAAGCAATCGACCGCCATTAGAGGGAGCTTTAACGAGAGTCGATTGCTGAGTCTAGATTAGCTTGTTAGAGCATTTCCCTAGTGTGTGAGAAAAATAGAGAGTTTGAGCGATTCATTGTATCAAATCTCACACACAGAGATTCATTCACATTGTATTGGTGAATGAATTTCAAAACGTTTCAACAGTTCCCGTCCAAGCACGTTGACGTAAAACTCATGTGTATGTTGTTAGTCACACAGTTGAGGCTGGTGTGCATTGTTGAAGTCTAGGAGTTCTCACAGCTGCTGGTTGTGGGATTGGGTCTGTACACGAGTTGTAAGATCAAATCTTCTAGTGGAGCCTTCCGAGGTGGAAGAAGGGGAGATGTAGGACATTGAGGTCCGAACTTCCAGAAACAAATATTGTGTATCGTGTTCTTTAAGATTTCAGCATTCGCTTTACTTTAGCACGCATACATGTTAAGAATTCAGAACTTAGCATTCTCGCATCGCATACACAGTTAGCACACAAGCACTTGCAAGTCTCGAACAGATTTATGTTGTACATAAATCTGTTTGAGTTGTTTTAAAATATAGGATTCAGTTCTGGTATTTTCCGCATGATTTTTAAATCATACCAGATCTGTCTCCGGTGCTCTTCGTGAGTTTTTATTTGTTCAAGAACATCGAGCTATTGCAGCTCCAAGCAGCGTTGAAAATTTTTAATCGCTCATTTTAAACAGCGGCTGCTAAGTTCCATTGAAAAACAGGGACCAACACATGCCTTGAAGCAGCATTACTGGTGGGCAGGTTTGAAGAGTGATGTTGCAGATTTTGTAGCCCGATGTTTGAATTGTCAGCAAGTCAAGGCAGAGAGTATGAGACCTGATGGTTTGTTGCATAGCTTAGAGGTGCCCCAATGGAATTGGGAGCACATAGCGATGGATTTTGTCATGCATTTGCCTCGTTACAGCAGAGGTTGTGATGCGATTTGGGTTGTGATAGACAGATTGTCGAAGTCTGCGCACTTCATTCCCTACAACATGAGCTATTCTTTGAAGAAAATGGCGAAACTGTACATAGATTTTGTGGTGCGTTTGCATGGTGTGCCAGTTTTGGTTGTTTCAGTATCGTGATCCTCAGCTATCAGGTCACGATTGGCATGGCACCATTTGAAGCTTTGTATGGCAGGAAGTGTAGATCGCCAGTGTGTTGGGAATAAGTGGTGGAGAAGCAGCTGTCTTCCCCAGAGTTTGTGCAGCAAATGAGAGATCAGGTGGACTTGATTCGTCAAAGAATGAAAGCTGCTCAAGATCGCCAAGCTAGTTATGCGAATAAGAGGCGTAGGCCTTTAGAGTTCGAAGTTGGTGATCTAGTTTTCCTTAAGGTTTCTCCTTTCCGCAGTGTTATGAGATTTGGTCTCAAGGGAAAGTTAGCTCCTCGTTATGTTGGTCCTTATGAGATCTTAGAGAGGATTGGTCCTTTGGCTTATCGGCTTTTGTTGCCACCAGATTTGTCCTCCTTACATAATGTGTTTCATGTTTCGATGTTGAGAAAATATGAGCCAGATCCCTCGCATGTGTTGAGAATTGACGAGGTGGAGTTAGATCGGACTTTGAGCTATGTTGAGTATCCCTTGCAGATCTTGGATAGAAAAGAGAAGCAGCTGAGGAACAAAACCATTCCCTTGGTGATGGTTCAGTGGAGCAAACATGGTAGAGAGGAACTACGTGGGAACTGGAAGAAAAGATGCAGCGTGAGTGGCCGCATCTGTTTGAGTAGATGTTGCTTTTGTTCCAGTAGTTGGTTCCTTGTTATTTCTCGGTAGATGTTTGCTTAAGTTCTTTTCCCCAATTATCGTGAACTCTTGTTTTGGAGTTGATTGATTTCGAGGACGAAATCCTGTTTTAGTGGGGAAGAGATGTGAGACCCGAAAGCTGATGAGATTAATTGAGTTAATTAATCGGGTTTTATTGAGATCAGCTTTGAGTTGTTGAGCTTGGAGAAGCTATCGGGTTTTTTTTAGACCTTAGAACAGTTCTGAAGAGTTAGAGTTGGCGTGGAATCTGTTCAGCAGTTAGCACGGGTCACCGCTGAATGTTAGCGTTCAGCGGTGGTGACGTCAGCAGTCGTAGCGAGATCTATTGTCGCTGAGCAGTAGAGAGTGCGCTAGCGTGCTTTCGGTAGCGGGTACTTCTACGTCGTCGTTTGGATTAGTTGGAACGACAGCGTTTTGGATTAGCGAAGAAGACTCAGCTGTCAGTTGTGTTAGCGTCAGCTGTGTGAGAGATCTGTTGTTGCGTTACGAACAGATGTTGGTTAGTTGTTCAGCAGTGAGTAGCGGATGACGTGTCCATTTGCGACAGTAGTTCTCTGCGACGTCGTTTGAGTTAGTAGAGATCTGTTTTGGCTTAGAGTGAGATCCGTTGCAATATCTGTTTACGAGCAGGAATATCAGTTGCGATAGCTAAGTGTTGGTGGATACTGGCTTCAGCTGTGATCGGCTTTGAATTATATTAGAGGACTTGGTCTTCGATGTGAGTATCCAGTTTCTATACTTAGAATATTTCCCGATAGCAAATCCTGTCGCGATACCCTAGCTACTGTTCACCGAACCTTATCTTCTTCGATTGCCGATGGTAGACAGCTCCGGCGAGAGCGAGAGTGGTAGCGTTGGACTCCTCTTGCTGAGACGCTTCGTTTGGATATTGTTTTCGAACGTTTGCTTGAAGCTGGTGAGGTGTGCCAAGACATCTCCCTTGTGTAGTCTGTTAGCATTTCGCTCCTAGCTTGTTGGGGTAAGTAAAGTTCCTGCCTTTGAGCTTTGTTTAGAGCTTTCTGTTGAGTTAGAGAGGTAGGATTAGCGCTGGTGGAATTTGTAACTCCCAGCTGCTGTGTTCTGTGCTACGGTCCCTGAGGAATTGTGTGTTACCGTTGAGCAGGTGCTAGATCTGTGTGCTCGGGACGTCATTGTGGCAATCTACTGTAGTAATTGTTGCAAAGAGAATTGAGGTACGGATGTGAGCTTATTTACAGCTTAGGATTGAGCATGGATTATGTGCTTTGTTGTGTATGCTCTGTGCTGTTATCGTTTGTGCATTGTTATGATATCAGCTGTTGCATTTGCATACACGCATTATCCTGTTGAGCTCTGTTTTGCTAGCTGTGCCTGTTCTGTTGATTGAAGAATACTAGGATGTTGTATTCGAGGACGAGCGGGTAGTTCCCGTATACCTCGGAGGGGAGCGGGTAACTCCCGTACCTCGGAGGCGAGCGGGTAACTCCCGTACCTCATCTCCCTGCTGGGTTTGTTAGCCGTTATGAGCGGAGTGGGTAGCTCCCACATCTCATGAGTGGGCAAAAGCAGGTGGAGCTGTCTATTTATCATCTGGTATGGTGTACTGTAGATGAGTGGGTAGCTCCCATGTGCTCAGTATACCCCGTGGCCACTGATTGTCTTTCCTTTGATCAGATCTTACTGTTGAGCTGTTGTTGAGATCCTTTGGCTCCCTGCTTTCGGTTGTAGCCTTGATCCCTTGCATAGCATTTGCATATTTATCTGTTTCTTTCCTTATGCTGTTTATATTGCTCTCCGTACTGGGGTTTGACCCCGATGTCCCTCTGGGGCTGGTGTATTGTTGCCTCTATGTGTTTTCAGGTTTCCCAGATTTTTCTGCTGGTCGTGGCTTTGACCCTGCTGGAAGTGCCCCAGGAGGTGGATAGAGTGTCCCAGTTAGCGTATAGCATATATGTACTAGTACTAACAGCCGAGGAATGCCCTGTGCTTGTGGGATTGTATGATCTGCTGTAGTACTGGTATTTTTGTATTTGTTTAAATGTTGTACTGTTGTACTAAGTGTTTGTAAAATACTGGGATTACTTTGAGTATTGTGTATTTTAAACTATATGTTTTAAATCGTCAGGCCAAACGAAAAATTTTAAGCCACTTTTTGTATGCTTCCGCTATTGTTTTGCATGGTTTAACTCTGAGTAGAGCACGAGGCCTGACATCTACACTATCCCAGGTGATTCATTTTTGCACTTGGGGCAAGCTAGCTTGTTGTCTCTAATTGGAACTACACTAACAGGCTGAACTGGTAATGGTTTTTGTTCTTGAGGTCGCTGCTGGTTCCTGTTCTGCTTCTTAAGTTGTCTTTGATCTTTTTGTTGGAAGGCCTGCCTCTTCTGCTGTCTCTCCTCTTCGACATCCTTCCAATCTCTTTCAACTCGCAGGGCCTTGTCTACTGCTTCTCTGTAAGTTTTGGGCCCTGGTATCCTAACATTCAGTTTGAATGTAGGCTTCAGTCCTTCCACAAAATGACCCAACTTCTTCTCGGAATCCCTTCCAATAAGAGGCACAAAATAGCAGCCTCTCTCAAACTTTTGGATATACTCCTGTACTGTCATGCTCCCTTGTTTCAAGGTTGTCTACTGCTTCTCTGTAAGTTTTGGGCCCTGGTATCCTAACATTCAGTTTGAATGTAGGCTTCAGTCCTTCCACAAAATGACCCAACTTCTTCTCGGAATCCCTTCCAATAAGAGGCACAAAATAGCAGCCTCTCTCAAACTTTTGGATATACTCCTGTACTGTCATGCTCCCTTGTTTCAAGGTCAGGAACTCCCGCTTCAGCTCAGACATATTGTCTGCTGTGAAGTACTGTTCAAAGAACACTCGTTTAAACTCGTCCCATGAGATTTGCCAAATCTACTGATAAATTGGCTCCTTCCCACCAGATCATTGCATCGTTCCTCATCATGTAGATAGCGCACCTAGGCCTATCCAGACCTGGAATTTGAAGGTATTCAAAAATAACTTCCATCGAATTGATCCAGCTCTCAGGAACAAGCGGATCTGTTGTATCACTAAACTCCTTTGGTTTCTGTCTTCGAAATTTCTCCTGAGAATCATTATGATTTGGTCCCCTGCTGTTAGAAGATTGGTCGTTGCCTATGCCTAACTGTTCCACTAACAGTTCAAAGAGTTGGGTAATACGAGCATTACTGTCTGGACTGGGTTCTTCTACAGGGATGCTTCTTCTACCTATTCGTCTACCTGACATCTTAATCTATAGCCTGCAATCTACCACAAAAGAACATCATAACTCGAAAGAGAAATGACTCTTAACATAACAATAAAACTCACAGATCAGGAGATGCAGACGGTGAGAACTGCTCCAGACTGGAATTGTGTGTTTCTCTCAGGACCATGCTCTGATACCAAGTCGTGACGCCCAAACCCATGGGAATCAAAGAATTGGAGTAATTGGAAAATCAAAATGAATAGAAGGACTAAGTGCGAAATATTGTAAGATGTATTCCCTTACAAAAGCTGGTATATAAACAGATGGCGCCAAACGTAAATAACAAAACAGATTTGGAATAAAAGAACTTCAGATTTCGATTACAAAATGAGATATCACCACATTGGAACTCTATATGAATTCTCTATTGTTGTAATGGATCTTAATATAGTTTTCGTCAAAAGACAAAAACAACAACTGCTCTGACTTCGCGGAAACACTGGCCTTTGATAAACACACGCAAGCCCCAGATCTGGTTTAGCTCGCGCCACCTGCCTGCCCCTGAGCTGACTCACCTGCATCAGGAAAACTAGTGACTAGGGGCTCAACAAGTAAAACTGAGGGTAACAAAGTCATATAATGCAGGCATAACTGAATCATGATACGTAAATTAAAGGAAGTCATCTGAATTGAAATCTTGCTAATGAAAAGACAGATCTGGACATCAGATCCAAATCGCATTTATACTGAGTTAATTATGGCCTAGAGGCTCTCTGGTGGTCCTGGTGCATGCTAGCATGTTATCTGAATTCAGTAACTGGTGAAGGGATATTATAGTAATAACATAATCTTGGTCCCTTCCTGATTGACCGGGTCCTCTATGCCATAAGTGTTTAAAACTGAAAGTTACTTCCTTTAATCGTAGAAATAGCTATTATACATGATCTTGATCAAAGCTCAATCACTGAAACTGGTTGATTCACTGCTATGAAACTCATTTGGTCTTTAAAAACATTACTGAGTGTACAGCTGGTCTACGAGCTGATGATAGCAGAAACCAGCTCGGAAGAGAAAACGGCTTATGAATGCCAACAGCTTTGGCTAAAGAAAACATATCACAAGCGTAAAGAACAGCTTTGGCTAAGGAAAATAGCTGACGAATAGGAAAAACAGATCTGTTTCGAAGGAAATAGTATTACGCGTAGTAGAACAGATTTGATTCTAGGAAAACAGCTTACACGTAGTAAAACAGTAACATAAGCTTCAGAGCAAGGATTTCAGCTTTGGAAGGTCACTCAGATTTGAGAAACCCAAACAATTTAGCAACGAATTACACAGTCTGGTCAAGGAAAATAGGCCAGATCTGCTCAGAAACAAGGGTACTGCAACCAGCTCAGACAGTCCCTAAACAAACTAGCTCAGCTTATCAAATCGGAACATAGTCCCGATCAAACCAGCGTCGCCTATCTGTTCAGAGTCAATGTCCAGAACATTTACAGCACACGGTAAAACAAGAAACTTCTCTTGGCTTATCTTATCTTGAATGTGTACAACTCAGTATTTGTAAACACAACTGCTTGCTAAAAGATAACTGGTGAGTTTCCTCAAAACTAAAACAACAAAGCAGTGAATCCATAGCTTAAACATGAACTAACTGAACATAACTGAAATATGCATCAGGAAAGCACACAACAGAAAACAACGAAGCAATATATGTTTTCCAGATGCAGCAAGAATCAATTTTACTTGCCTGAGCTGAGAATCGCAACGAACAGATGGCCTCGGCTGGAATCTCCTCAAGCACACTCTGAGAGCTTCTAAATATTTGAGAGAACTAAAAGATTTCTTGCAATAAAAAATGAGCTTTGGAGCTCACGTAAACAATCAAATATGGGAGTAATGATTGGTAGTAGGTGGAAGGCACTTGAGTAGGCATGGGAGGCCTTACCAACTCTTTGACCTTTAAAATTTGCTAAAGTACCTCTACTACTATTTTAATTTGTAAACTTGCTACACAATTTTTATAAAACAAAACTCCCATCTGAAATCATTTTATTTAAGGAAAACTGCTCCAGCTCAGGATTGTGCTTGGGCCGAAATCATTATAGAAACCATCTGGGACGTGCTTCTAAGCTGGAAGAAAAGAAATCAGCTTAGACAACTGAAACTAGCTTGAACTTAAATCTGGATGTTTTGAATATCAAAACAGTCATTAGAATAAAAAGGCTAGCAATTGTGGTCCTATGGATTTTCGGACGCTACACTAGTGGTGGTCAATGGATGAAGGGAAGGTGGCTCGACACCTTGGTCGAGCCAAGATCCACGCACGGCCTCATGCAGCGAGCGGCGCGGGCTGCCTCCTTCATGCGCTTCAACCGTGTGTGTGACTCAAGTCATGGGCCGTAGCTTGGTCTAGGAGAACTGGCCGGACCAGGGGGAGGTCCAGCCGGCGGGGTTCCGGCCAGAGGCGGTCGGAACGGTGGGAACAAAGGCTGGAAGTCGCGAGGAGCATGGCGTGCGGCGCTAGGGTTTGAGCGATGGGCTTGGGTCGGTTCGGTTGGACCGGTGGGGTGGTTCAACCGGACCGGGTCGGGTCAGTCAAAGGTCAGGTCAAATATTTTAATTTAGGTCCGATTTATTTTACTTTTGGGACCGGGTATTTTATTTTAAATATTTAAGTCCAATTTAAGAATATTAGGTCAAACATTTTAAGTCAAGTTTTAAAGTCAAATCTTTACGTATTTTATGGGCCTAATATTTGTATTACAATTTTAAAGTCCAATTTTTGCAATGGGACACTCATTTAGTCAAATTTTAATGTTTGATTTTTGAAGTGAAGGACTGAGTGTTTTATAAACTCTTATAGTTAAATTTTAATGTTTAATGAGTCAAGTCATGTTTAGGGTTAAGTTTCATTTTAAAGTTAAGTCTAGGCTTTTGGGCAAGAATTAGTGGGACAGGCACCTGAACCAGTCCTTGACCGGAGGAGAAAATGTAGAAGTCCATGAATATATATTTAATTATATATGTAGTATTTTATGTATACGAATATGATGATGTTTAAATGAAAGAATTAAATATATATTGACGAGCTAGCCCTTTTAAATTGCATGTTTTTATGAAGTACACGCATCATGAAAGTTTTAATAAATGTTAAAGGCATATAAGAAAAGAAAATAATTTTGAGGGATTGAAGTGATATGTGGCAAAGTGGACGATGAGCGGCTTCGGGATGCCGGGCCCGATGAACCTCTGTTAATGTTATAACGATAGACGATGAGCGGATCCGAGATATCGGTCCCGATGAACCTCTGTTATTGTGATAATGGATAATGTTGGATGAACCGACCGCCACGTACATTGGTTTCTTATGATTGATCAATCGTTAATGTAACGGCCCAGACATCATGGATACGACTCATACGTCTTTTTATCTTATGCTATGTCATGCCTTATTATGTTATGATATACGATTAAGTAATGTTACGACTGATTTATGAACCATGTTTTATGATAATCCATGCACGCATGTCTTAAATCTATTTTTACGATACGTATGTGCTTGTATGTGGTTTTATTATATGTACTTTGTTATTATCAGATAGAGCATGCTGGGCCTTTAGGTTCACTAGGTTTAAATGGTGCAGGTGAGCCTGCTGATGATTATACCTCTACTGGCGGTGAGGATCTCTGAGCCCGCGGCAGCTGCTACCCCGTGACCACTCAGTTGTCTTTATCTTATTTGAGACATGTTCAGTTTTCGCATTTTATTTACTCTGATTTTAAGACAAAACGAATGATTTAAGGTTTCGAGATATTTATTTACGTGTGTTTTAAAATGATGTTGAAGAAAGTATTCAATGGACGAACCATGTTTTCTTTTTTGAATGTTTATTCCACAATTCTTTTTTTAAAAAAAATTCTAGATTTCGGTTCGTTTCAGTTGGTATCATAGCGGTGCTTTTGGGGGGTACTAGCCTGCTGCGTGGAGCTCAGAAGTCGCACTGCCAGTCTATAAGTTTTAGAGTTTTACGATTCATATTTTTTTTCGCATGATGCATATTCTATTTTCAGCATTAGTTTTATCTTAAGAGTTTAAGAGTTAGACGCTTAGTCATGCACTTAGATTTACGTGAAAAAGGGGTTTTGTGTGTCAGTATGCCTCCCAGACGTGACAGGAACCAGCAGAATGATGATACGCCTCCTCCTCCTCCACCACCTCCACAGATGACGTCATATGGGAGGGCTAGTGTGGATATGCTAGCCGGGATTACCAGGATGCTGGAGAGACAGACGGAGCGTTCTGGGAAGTCTCACGGGAGGACGTGCCTGAGAGGTTCCGCAAGCACGGACCTAAGGAGTTTTCAGGGACTGTTGATCCGCTCGTTTCTGAGGAGTGGATCCGTTTGCTGGAGACCATCTTTGCTTATATGGGTATTCAGGATGCTGATAAGGTTCGATGCGCCATCTTCATGATGAGGGCGGATGCAGCTCTTTGGTGGGAGAGCGTCGTGGTTGGTCTGGTTCTAGAGAGCTTGACCTGGGAGAGGTTCAAGGTTATTTTCTTTGAGAAGTATTTCACTGCAGACGCCATGAGCCAGCTGATCAGGGAGTTTATGAGTCTCCACCAGGGAGACAAGTTTGTGGCCTAGTATGTCCGGTAATTCGAGCGGGGGTGTCACTTTGTGCCCTCGATCGTGCATGTGGAGAGCGAGAAGCTGAGGCAGTTTACAGATGGGTTGAGACCAGACATCCGCCACGATGTCAATATGGTGGACGTGGCTATGTATATGGCTGCAGTGAACCGAGCTTACCGGTCTTAAAGGGGCGGAAAGGACATGAGGGATGACTTCCAGAGGAAGAGACAGCTACAGCAGCCCGTCAGGGGACAGTCTTCACAGCAGCCGACAAAGAGACCGTTTCAGGGGCCTCCTAAAGGCCCAACTCCTCAGGGGCCACAGTAGCAGAGGCCGCAGGGCCAGCAGAGGCCACAGCAGCAGGGGGATAATGCCCCTAGACCTGGAGGGATACCGATGTGTCAGGTGTGCCATAAGAATCATTCAGGACAGTGCATGGCGGGTTTAGGCAGGTGTTATCACTGCAAAGAGCCGGGGCATGTTTCTAATGATTTCCCTAAGAGGAGACAGTACACTGGTCATGTCTACGTGATGTAGGCGGAGGCTGCAGATCCAGACACGACATTGCTCACAGGTGCATGTTGGCATTTGGGTAATTTGCATGTTAAGTAGAGCACTACTAGGAGACTATATGCCTTAATTTATCGGGTTGAATCTAGTAGAACTGTAGACCTTCTAGACCGTGCTTTGGGAGCATATACGGATAGGACTAGTGAACCTAGAAATGTTTTAGGCCTCTAAACTAATTGTTGGAATCTAGATCGACTATAAACGCATGCCTGTGTGACGTTTCTGTTTCAGGTGAGATTCGTGTTCTAGGTGTCACTACCCTTGTATTGCTAGATTCAGGGGCGACTCACTCGTTCATCTCGAGTGCGTTCATTCAGAGGATGGTTATTACTCCAGAGAGCTTGGGTGTGGCTCTCGTAGCGATTCCGTCAGGAGAGGAGATATCGACGGCCAGTGTGGTTCAGGGATTGGTGATGATGTTCCAGGATCATGCAGTCAGGGCCGACTTGATCGTTTTGCCGGTGTCAGGATTTGACCTCATCCTAGGTATGGACTGGTTGACGGAGCATGGAGCAGTGATTGATTTACAACGGAGATCAGTGATGATCAGGCCGCCAGGGTAGGAGAAAATCCTATTTGAGGCAGCGAGGAGACCGCGGAAGCCCAAACTCATATATTTTCTGCAGGCCAGGAAGCTAATTGAGCTTGGATGTTAGGCGTTCTTGCCCAGTGTTACCACTTCAGGAGATACAGCAGACCTTTCACTGTCTGATGTGGAGGTAGTCAGGGACTTTGCAGATGTTTTTCCTGATGACGTTGTGGGAGTTCCATCGGAGCGAGAGGTGGAGTTTTAAATTGAGCTGTACAATGCCTATCTCCAAGGCACCATTCCAACTGACCCTACCGAGATGAAGGAGCTGAAGGAGCGGATTCAGGAGTTGCTCGACAAGGGATTCATTCACCCCAGTTTTTCTCCATTGGGCGCACCAGTACTGTTCGTAAAGAAGAAGGATGGCAGCATGAGGTTGTCATCGACTACCGGGAGTTGAACCGTGTTATAGTGAAGAACAAGTACCACTCCCGAGGATCGACGATTTGTTTGATCAGTTGCAGGGAGCTTCGGTTTTCTCCAAGATCGACTTGAGATCTGGTTACCATCAGTTGCGGGTTAGAGAGGAGGACGTGTCCAAGACTGCATTTTGGACACGTTACGGCCACTACGAGTTTTTGGTGATGCCGTTTGGACTGTCGAATACTCCAGCGATTTTCATTGACGAATCGGATTTTCAGGCAGTACTTAGACCAGTTCATCATTGTTTTTATCGAAGACATCTTGGTCTACTCGAGGAGCTTAGAGGAGCATAGACAGCATTTGCAGACCGCACTGCTGACCTTGAGAGAGCACAAATTGTATGCCAAATTCAGCAAGTGCGAGTTTTGGCTTGAGCAGGTGACGTTTTTGGGGCATATCGTCTCTAGAGATGGGATTTCAGTCGACCCATCGAAGGTGGAGGCAGTTCAGAACTGGGGGATTCAAAATAATGCTTCAGAGTTCGCAGTTTCTTGGGGTTAGCAGGATACTACCGCAAGTTTATCAAGCGATTATCTTCAATTCAGTGCCATTGACAGCTCTGAACAAGAAGAATGCGAAGTTTGTGTGGAGTCCTGAGTGTCAGAGGAGCTTCGATCAGCTGAAGGAGGCCCTCACTTCAGCGCCAGTTTTAGCGATGGGGTGGATCATGAGGAGTTTGTAATTTATACGAATGCTTCCCTGAGAGTGTTAGGTGATGTTCTGATGCAGGGAGGCAAGGTTATCGCTTATGCGTCGAGGCAATTGAAGAGTTATGAGCAGAATTATCCGACGTACGATCTAGAGCTTGCAGCAGTAGTGTTCACACTGAACGGTGAGAAGTGTCAGATTTTCACCGACCATAAGAGCCTCAAGTACTTATTCACCCAGAAGGAGCTAACATGAGGCAGCGTAGATGGTTAGAGTTGGTGAAGGATTATGATTGTGAAATTAGCTACCATCCGGGTAAAGCTAATGTAGTGGCAGACGCTTTGAGCCGGAAGACTTCAGTAAAGGCATGCTTATCATTCGAGAGGCCACTACAGGCTGAGATTCAGAGATTTGGTCTACATTTCTATTCATGAGGCTGTGCACCGAGTTTGGCAATGCTCACAGTTCAGTCGACTCTTCGAGATCGAATTATAGACGGGAAGGCCATTAACGAGCAGTTACAGTAGTGGAGACAGAGAGATGGGGCCGGGGGCCGAGGTCTGTATACAGTTGAGGATGGGATCACACGTTTCAGGGGTCGCATGTGGGTGTCGAGTACTGGGCAGCTGAGAGCTGAGATTTTATCGAAGGCTCATGCATCGACGTACTCCATCCACCCAGGGAGTACGAATATGTACAGACTCTTTATTGGTGGCCGGGGATGAAGAAGAACATCGGTTGATTTGTTTCCGAGTTTTTGACATGTCAGTAGGCAGCAGGTCAAGGCAGAGCATCAGCAACCGATAGGGTTATTACAGCCACTCCCTATTCCTGAGTGGAAGTGGGAGAACATTACGATGGATTTTGTGGTTGGGTTACCCAGGAGTCCCAGGGGTTACACAACGATATGGGTGATTGTGGATCGACTCACCAAGTCCGCACATTTCTTACTGGTGAAGACCACTTTCACCTTGACGCAGTATGCAGAGCTTTACATTAAAGAGATTGTCAGGCTGCATGGTATACCAGTCTCTATTGTGTTAGATCGGGACACCAGGTTTACTTCTGCGTTTTGGAGGAGCTTACACGCAGCGTTGGGGACTAAGTTGTCATTCAGTACAGCTTTTCACCCACAGACAAATGTCCAGTCGGAGAGAGTTATTCAGATTCTGGAGGATTTGGTGAGAGCTTGTGTGATAGATTTCCAAGGTACGTGGGATTCTAGATTGCCTTTGGTAGAGTTCAGGTACAATAACAGCTTTTAGGCGTCGATTGGGATGACTCCCTATGAGGTTCTGCACGAGAGAAGGTGTAGGTCTCCCGTGCACTGGGATGAGGTTTGTGACACCCAAACCCAAGGGGGCCACGAGAAATGGGGTAAACAAAATTTTTGAATAAAAGAAGGGCTAAAAGATAATTTGTTATAAGCTGTATTCCTTATAACCCAACAAGAAACAAAACACAATACAATTTCGAAGATCAGCAGATACTCAAATATGCGCGCTACTGCTAAAACTTATGCGGAAAACAGGGTATTTCATATAACCTTGCAATTGCGGATTTCAACAGCTGTTATTTGAGATAAATATACAACCATTGCTACTGAATTAATACAGCATATCCTAACCAAAACAATATAACTATGACACGGAAAACGTAGGCCTTGGATAAACACAACGCCACCCATCTGCTGATTCAAGATCCACCTGCTGTTCCTCCTTCAGCTGTCGTACCTGCACCATTTTAAAAGCTAGTGAGCCTAAAGGCTCAGCAAGTAAAATCTGAGTAGTAACAATTTCATAAAACGCAGGCAGACATCTGTACAATGCATATGTTAAGGAACTTCAATATACAGTATCGTTTTCATAAACATATCAATGGCAGAAACAGGGGAAGATAGCCCAGCTTCTCATTTCTTTCAATTTCATTTTCAGTTGATCATGGCATATAAGTTCTATTTGGTCCGTGTTGCACTTTGATCAAAATGACTTCCGATATCAGTTTAGCATATAGCTCATATGAAAGGGCAGTCGACATCTAGACAACTGCTCACCCTTCTCCTTGGTGACCTTAACTATCTATGCCATAATCTAAAACATATTTCGTTCCTTAACAATCTTTCTTTAAACATTTCTGTAAAACATCGGGTTCCATTATTTAAAACATTTGCTTCCCATTTTAAAACTTTACTGAGTATGGATTCGACTTTGGAAACATATCGTTAAAACTGGAACTGGTTGAGAGAAAAACCAGTCGAAATGAA
>KV010210.1:40869-63408 GCA_001598015.1 Dorcoceras hygrometricum | reverse complement strand
TCAAACATTTCATTTCTTGTATATATTGCAAAATCGAATTTAGACAAAAAGACAAGAATATCCATCATTATCAAGCATAGAAACAGAAATGATGTTCTTTATTAATTCGGGAACAAATAAAACGTCTTTCAATAACAACATAAAATTCGATGACAGAAATAAATAAACATCTCCTATCGCTACAGCAGCAACTCTTGCTCCGTTTTCAAGCCTCAAGTGGGTCTCACCCTCTCTAAGACGTCGGCTTCTTGTCATCACCTGCAAATCATTGCAGATATGAGATCCACATCCGGTATCAAGTACCCAAGAAGTCGAATTAAGAGACATATTTATTTCGATATAGAACATACCTTTTGCAGTTCGCAACTGCTCGAGGTACTCCTTGCAGTTCCTCCTCCAGTGCCCAGGCTTGTGGCAGTGGTGGCAAACATCCTCAGACTTGTTTGGCTTGGAAGCCTTTGCCTTGGGCTTTTTAGTGGGCTTTTCTTCCTTCGCAGGGGCAGAACGCTTCTTGCCCTTGCGTTTGGGCCCCTTCTTCGCAGAGGAAGAAGAACCCATAAGGAGGACGGGCTTGTCCTTCTTTATGGTCCCCTCGAACACTACAAACATGTTCACCACCTCTTCAAGGGTGGCTTCCAGCTTGTTCATGTTAAAGTTGACCACAAAGGGGTCGAATGCAGCGGGGAGTGAGAGGAGAAGCAAATCGACAGACAGCTCATGTGGAAGTGTGATATCAAGGCCCACCAACTTTTCAATGAGCCCAATCATACGAACCCCATGCTCGTGGAACGAAGTCCCATCGCGCATGCGGCTCGTCATAAGCTCCTTGACAGTGGTGAACCTCTCATGTCGAGAGTTCTCCCCATACAGCTCTTTGAGATGAAGATGTATGTCAGCAGCATGCACGGTCTTCTCAAAGCGCCACTGCATATCGTTTGACATCGATGCCATCATATAGCATCGAGTCTTAAGCTCGTCATCCCACCATTTGTTAAGCGTAGTCAGCTCCTCAGGTCTGACGTCGGCAGGGGCTTCCTTCGGAGGGCTCTTCTCTAACGTGTAGAGAAGTTTCTCTGAAGCCAATACAATATTGAGGTTCCGAAGCCAGTCTTGATAGTTCAGACCAATGAACTTGTTGTTATCCAGTATAGAAACAAGTGGATTTTTGATCGAAAACATTTTATAAGCAGTTTATACTGAAAAGAAAAACAGACATGCATTACTAATTATATATGAAAAACGCTAAGACATAAAATAAGGTCATTTAGTTTTATGAATTACCCTCCCACTATTTTAACGATTTCACCACCCTCTAATGAAATCGAGAAAGCAAGTTTCCTTAGTGGGTACACAGAGCCCAATCAAGCGATCATGGTCCCGAATAATATAAGCCAACCATGACCCTCAAAAGGTAGAGTCCAATTGCAACCGGTGCAACCTCCATGTATTTACCTCACGTCCAGTAAGGGCCCAATAATATGACGCCGATTACTATCACGTGTCAAGATGACCCATCAATGTTGAGTCGTGAAGGACGGTCCCCTTAACGTCCCCAATAATATGAGACAACGTTAAAGGGAGTTCCAACCAACTCACAGCAAGTGTCAATGACGTGTACAACTTTCCGGCATACATAACACCCTCAATAATATGAGCCGGGCCATGTATACGGGTAGCATCGACGTACACTCATTGTTGATGGAAGGTATGAGAATTTAAACAAATTTAAATTTCCTTAGTTTATCGAATAAACTTTTAATCTTGATATCAGTTTTAAATCGTATTTAAAACGAGGGATTTTAATTTTGAAAATTTGGTCTCATAAATATTAAATCATAATTCAACATGCGGATTCAACTAACATATATCGCATATATATAAACTTTGGGATGATCGATCGCGAGAGCTATGCGGTCCGTGGTTGCCAATCACGGACCTGAGTCCAGTCATAGGTGAAATGCAGTATGCAATGCAATCCTATTACATTTGCTTCCGGTTTCACAGATCTTCGGTCTTCGATATCTTTGATCATCATCTCCACCATCTTCGAGTGTCCTCCCACTAAATTTAATATTTACATTAAATATCCATGACACATTGGGATACAATTTAAATGGGTGGGAACGGGCCACAAACCAGACCCACTTTATAAATGATATATCAACAATATTTACAACCAAAATCGCAAAACCTAGAGCATACACCTAACACATTGGGCACGGCTCTTGACCATTACAAACATGCAATCAATCTAATTAATTTGCATAAATTTAAATAATCAAATCAAATTTGATAATTTCCAACAAAATCATATTTTAATTATAAAATCATATTTTATAAATAAAATCACATTTTGTCAACAAAATCATATTTTAATTACAAAATCATATTTCATAAATAAAATTACACTTTGTTAACAAAATCATATTTTAATTATAAAATCACATTTTATAAATAAAATAACATTTTGTCAATTTTAATTGCATCAAATTGGGCTTAAAACAATTTTAGGTCCAAAATCTCAAAAATTTCAAAATCAATTTTTGGTCCAACCAAAATTGGCCCAATATCAAATATTGGCCCGAAAACTTCATGGGCTACCCGGGACAGGCCCGAACAAAACCTAGAAGACAAAACAGTCATCGCAACGCTGCCGGGAAACACGCCGGACGGCGGCCGCCGCCAACACACAGCGTGCGGCAGAAGGACGCACGCTGGCAGCGATGTGCGCGGCATTGCCGCGCCAAGTATGGCGCACAACCACGCGCCACCGTGCGCTACACTAGCGCACGGTGGTCGGCCAGCACGTGACATTGCGTGCTGGCCAGCGCGCGATGGCGCCGCCGCACGCGGCGGCGGCCGGCGTCCTGCAACTTTTAATTTTTTTTTGTTTTCGATTCTGAAATTCTGAAATTGATACAATTCAGGCACAATTATTGACGGATCCGAGCCTTGGCTCTGATACCACTGTTGGCGCAGTGTTGGATCCGGATTCCGTTTCCCGGGGGCGCAGCGGAAGTTTAAAAATTGCCCCGAAAATCGTTCAATACATATAAATCAAATCATAAAACATACATATGATGTTTTATCGAATGTCACCTTGCTGACGTCTAGGCGCCTGGCTCCAACCAAACTCACAGGGAATTTGGCTCTTCAAGGTAGGCGGCGGTAGATCCTCCTTAATCAGGTCCACGACCAGAAGCACGAGTCCTTCGTCAGTCTGCACTAGAAGAGCTGATGAATTTTTGCCACGGACGGAATCTCCTCGAAAGGTGATCGGAACAAGTCCGATCACGGCGGCGGCGGCACGGCGGCGCGGCGGTGGAGGCGGCGGCCGAGAGGATTTTGAAAGGAGGGGGCGGCGCTACTTGGTGGCTAGGGTTGTGAGTTCAAGTTGTTGTCTACCATGTAGCCCTAGCACTCTTTTAATAAATAAGTGATGGGCTTGAACCGGCCCAATGGACTTGGGTCAGGCCCAGGTCCATATGAACATTCGGTTCATTCCCATCAACGCGGCTTCATCATAACTCCGATCGACGATCTGATCGGACCGGTCTACACAGTATCCAAAACTTAGTATTATGATATGAAAACAATTTTTCAGACCACCTAGTCCAAATTGCAGTTTAGCCCTCCAACTTTTGGAAATTGCAATTTGACCCCTGTTGACTTTTAGGAAGTCGCACTCCCTAAAATCCTCCTCCTATGCTCAACACATTGAGCTCAGTTTCCGTGCGAGAATCGTGAATCCAGTACTTGTGTGACCCTCAATGGTTCCGGGATACAGCTAGCTGTGGGCCCACAACCATTGTGGCTCCGAAATCGCAATTTCGGACTTTCCCAACGGATCATGGTAAAGCGCCTAGAAACATCGCCCCATGATCCCCTTGGTATCACTGATAGTGCCTGCAAGAACCAGTTGGTCGTGGTTAGCGTATAGTTCGGTCCTTTCAACACATATATCCCGATCAGATCAACGACCATTGGTAAATCGAGAGTCGCTAGAGATCCGATAACTATGCATACATCTTGGAGATCAAATAGTGACATCGCGAGTGTTACTAGGTAAACCCATTTACCTAAAACACATCCAGTACTCTGGCCAGAGATTTATACACTATTATCTCCTCAGATAGCATAGGATATCCACGCATGAAAGCGAGCGGTGAATCCTCGACAACGAAGCATCGACTCCTACATGCATCGGGACCTCACCCAATCCCGCCACCTAATGACCCCAAGTGAGTCGGTAAACGGGTCAAAGTGAGGCGCCTATCATGTAGAGTCTCAATGATGTTTCGAGTAGTGAGGACTAATCATTACAGCCAAGACCTCGGACTTATCCACTCGACAAATGGTAACCACTTGGAAAGTCCGAACGAGGGTAGATGTGTTTAGATGGACAGAATACACAGTGACTATTAGATGTGTTTCATGATAGCCATCATATCCACTATCACATCTAACATCACTATGGTGCATTCTCGGTCTTTATCCAACACAATTGTTAACATTATTAAATAATGAAAATAAAGAATGCCATAAAGAAATGCGTATTTCATAAATAAAGATCGTTATACACAAGAGTAAATAAAACCCACACGTCACAAGTTGGATAGTTGGGCATCTACTCTAACAGACGATGAGATCTGTAGTTAGCTGTAGGGATCACGTGTTCGTGAGGAGATAGCCCATGAAAGGCGTGATGCGTTTTGGCCGGAGAGGCAAGCTCAGTCCGAGGTTTATGGGGCCATTTGAGATTTTGGAGAGGGTTGGTACGTTGGCGTATGAAGTAGCACTACCACCCAGTCTGTCATCGGTGCATAACGTATTTCACATTTCGATGCTTCGGAATTATGTCCCGAATCCATCGCATATGTTGGACGTTGAGCCGCTCCAGTTAGCATCAGATCTATCTTTTGAGGAGCGACCAGTTCAGATCTTGGCTCGAGAGGAGCGCAGACTTAGAGTACGGAGTATTCCGATGGTCAAGGTCCGATGGCAGAATCACTCAGAGGATGAGGCTACCTGGGAGACTGAGGCTGATTTGCGGACGTGCTATCCAGAGCTTTTCGGTACATAACCTAATTTTGGGAACGAAATTTCTATAATGGGGGAGAGTTGTAACGCCCAGAAATCCTGATTACATGAGAATGAGTGCATGACTAGGGGAAAAATTATTTTAGAAAATTATGTGTCATTTTATGTGATTTAACTGATAGTTTTAATGTTTCATGATGTACATGACGTGTTTTTTTAGCATGATTGAGTTCCGGACGCGTGGACGAGACTAGGGACGACCGATATGAAAATTATTTGAAATTTTTAAGCCCTTATATTTTAGGAGCTAAAATTTATTATTTTAAGCAATAATTTTTGAAAAATATGGATTTTATGTATATTTGCCAAAGGGAAACCATTTTCGCCTATACGAGCTATTTTAATAGACTTTTCTATAGTTTAAAAATTAGGAGGCTTTATATTACGAAAAAATTGAATGTTCAAAGCTTAAGTTTAGAGTTTTATTCAACATGTTTAATTAGTGAGGGGTTAATATAGGAAAACTCATTTATTTCCTAAATTATAGTCATTGGAGGGGTCTTTTGGGTACACGTGCATTCCCCTAAACTTAATTATTTTGAAGAAACCCTAGCCTCCTCCCTTCCTCCCCATTCACGTCGCCTTCCCCCTTCCCCTTTGCCCTAGCTCCATCGAATTTTGTGGTGATTTCAAGGTGGTTTGTTCCGATCTCTTGTCCTCCGCTCCGGTAACGTGTAGTTCTTCGTTATTCTTCAATCAAGGCATGTTCTATCTCTATTTTTCTCACCATTTAAACTCTAATATACTGTTTTTAATTAAAGAATGCATGAATTGTATGTTTTGTGATTAGATCTACGTTTATTGTTTGAGACCCATGCATATATCATGATTTTCAACATGTGTTTGATCTGTTTCTTGCCTAGATTTGGTCATGGGCGGTTCAAGGGGGCTTGAGGTCGGTTCATGGTGGTCCAAGGGTAGTCTAGTGGTGGTCCATGGATGAAGGGAAGGTGGCTCGACACCTTGGTCGAGCCAAGATCCACGCACGGCCGCATGCAGCGAGCGGCACGGGCTGCCTCCTTCATGCGCTTCAGCCGTGTGTGTGACTCAAGTCGTGGGCCGTAGCTTGGCCTAGGAGAACCGGCCGGACCAGGGGGTGATCCAGCCGGCAGGGTTCCGACCAGAGGTGGCCGGAACGGTGGGAACAAATGCTGGAAGTCGCGAGGTGCACGACGTGCGGTGCTAGGGTTTGAGCGATGGGCTTGGGCCGGTTCGGTTGGATCGGTACGGTGATTCAATCGGTCCGGGTCGGGTCAGTCGAGGGTCGGGTCAAATATTTTAATTTAGGTCCGAGTTAGTTTATTTTTGGGATGATGTATTTTATTTTAAAGATTTAAGTCCAATTTTAAGAATATTAGATCAAACATTTTAAGTCAAGTTTTAAAGTCAAACTTTTAAGTATTTTATGAGCCTAATATTTGTATTACAATTTTAAAGTCCAATTTTTGGTCAATGAGACTCTTGTTTAGTCAAATTTTAATGTTTGATTTTTGAAGTGAAGGACTGAGTGTTTTATAAACTTTTAAAGTTAAATTTTAAAGTTTAATGAGTCAAGTCATGTTTAGGGTTAAGTTTCATTTTAAAGTTAAGTATAGACTTTTGGGCTAGAATTAGTGGGCCAAGCACCTGAACCAGTCCTTGACCGGAGGAGAAAATATAGAAGCCCGTGAATATATATTTAATTACATATGTAGTATTTTCTGTATATGAATATGATGATGTTTAAATGAAGAATTAAATATATATTGACGGGCTAACCCTTTAAATTGCATATTTTTATGAAGTACACGCATCATGAAAGTTTTATGAAATGTTAAAGGCATGTAAGAAAAGAAAATAATTTTGAGGGATTGAAGTGATTTGTGGCAAAGTGAACAATGAGCGGATCCGGGATGCCGGGCCCAGTGAACCTCTGTTAATGTTATAATGATAGACGATGAGCAGATCCGGGATACCGGGTCCGATGAACCTCTGTTAATGTGATAAGGTTGGATGAACCGACCGCCACGTACGTTGGTTTCTTATGATTGATCAATCGTTAATGTAACGGTCCACACATCATGGATACAACTCACACGTCTTTTATGTTATGCTATGTCATGCCTTATTATGTTATAATATACGATTACGTAATGTTACGACTGATTTATGAACAATTTTTTATGATCATCCATGCATGCATGTCTTAAAGCTATTTTTACGATACGTATGTGCTTGTATGTGATTTTATTATACGTACTTTGTTATTATCAGATAGAGCATACTGGCCTTAGGTTCACTAGGTTTAAATGGTGCAGGTGAGCCTGCTGATGATTATACCCCTACTGGCGGTGAGGATCTCTGAGCGCTCGTGGCAGGTGCTATCCCGTGACCACTCAGTTGTCTTTATCTTATTTTGAGACATGTTCAGTTTTCGTATTTTATTTACTCTGATTTTAAGACAAAACGAATGATTTAAGGTTTCAAGATATTTATTTACTATGTTTTATAATGATGTTGAAGAAAGTTTTCAATGGACGAACCATGTTTTCTTTTATGAATGTTTATTCCGCAATTTAAAAAAAATTCTAGAGTTCGGATCGTTACAATATCAGTTGTAGAGAACAACTCATAATAGAACATAACAGAACAAAGCTGAATAGAACAGATGAGAACAAGAGCAGTTGAACAGAACAGAGCAAATAAAGTTAAAAACTAGAGAATTTCAGATCAAATCATTACAGATCAGATGAGAGTAGTTTCAGATAATAAGAACAGTGTAGTCCAGTGTGCTGATCAGATTTGGCTTCGAATCAGATCAGTTCATATAAGGAGAGCAGAGCTTAATGAACAGAACAGATCAGAACGGAGTTCGGATCATATCAGCATATACTACCAGTTCATAACGACAAAATAATTTGAGACAAGCATTACTCGGAGACTGAATTGAAGTGGTTCAAACTGATTTGCTTTATACGACAAAAGTCAGTTCATATCAGTTAAAGATAATAAATAGCCTCAACTATTTTTGTACCAATAAAAGACGACAATCACACAATATGACAACTTTACAGAATCCTTTTTAAATGGCTAGAAAATTGTGTCTAACTTTTTAGTACATAGGCCACATATACACCTGAAATGAAGATGAAGAAGAGACTATCAAGAACTCTGAGAAGAGACTCTCAGAAGCTACTTGTGTGCACAGAGTGCCGGTTCAGATGAGAATAGAAAATCAGTTGTGCACCAGCAGATGTCGTCGTAATGACCTGAAGATTATGAAGAAGACGATAATGTGTGAGAATACAATTGAGAATATACACTATAAGAGAATATTCCTCTCACACATATTCACTCACAAATATGATAGCTGAGCGAAATAGGTTAGCTGAGCGAATGTCAATAAAATATATCCATTCTGTCTTGGCAGACGACGTTAAAATTTTTGTCTGTAGTCTTTGCAGAGAGACATGAAATATATGCAGTTCATAGTCTAGGAGTCTCAGTTTGGACAGTGTGGTGAGTCCCAACTGAGATGGGTTTGTACAATCTGTTATATAAATCAAAGTCTTTTAGTAGAGCCTTCCAGTTTGGAAGATGGGGAGACGTAGAAGGTGTTGCCTTTGAACTTTCAGAAACAAATATCGTCTCCTATATGCTTTACAGCATATTGTTTACTGCTTTACTGGATTCATGCTTTAAATCGATTTTAAGTTTCACTTTATAAGGAGTATGTCGGGTATTTTCTGCTTGATATTTCATACCAAACCTAATATACTCTCGGTGCTCAAAACCTTTCAAGAACCAGAGTTATTGTAACTCCAATATTATTTTGGATCGTGGGTCTGGCAATGCGTGATGTCTCGTTGCTTTTAAAATGTTGTTTAAACGCGTATTGTCTGTGTTTCGTGCTGTCCCCCTGCACGACGTAATCTGATCTGGTTCGAAAATTTTTAACAATTGGTACCAGAGTTTTTATCCTCTCTGCCATGATTTGTTTTGGGTCCCAACACACGATTTGATTGGATCTTTATAATTTGTTCTTGATTGTGCTATTTATTACTTGAATTTGAATGTGAACATAAATCTCCTTTTTTCTTGTTGTCGAATCTTCAAATGATCCATTTGTGTGACTTTGGGTAAAACATGTAAATATCCCCGGTTATCACCTACACTTTGAGTTTGTTTATTTATGGTGGTTTGATTAAAATTAATCGTTTGGGCATAAAATTCAATAAGCTAAAACTATAGCTTACTCCATCGATCCCAGATATATATTTGTATTTCATCCTTCCCAATTATGTTGTCAAATATAACTTATAAGTTTTTAATTTTATTATTTTTAGTAAGGACAAGAAAGAAAGTATTTTATAAAATATAGATTTCCAAACATTTTCTTAATTGTATGAACACACGTATAAATCTAAATATAAGGGATGAATGAAGTATTATATAAGCAAACAGTGTCATTTATATACTTTCATTAAATAAAGAAAATTTATAACATGTATGTTTCCAAACTTTGAATCATATATTTTTAGATACGTGAAGTTCCTTGAATGTGTATCTTACAAATGGCATACGTGCCCCCTCTCGTGGATGATAACACATTGATATTAGGTTTTTTTTTTTTTATGCTTGCTGCACTTTTCTAATTGGTTTATCAAAATTAGTGGTTTTTACATTCTTCTCCAACTACAGTAATTTTTAATTTATTTGAAATCGATAATGCCCCCGCCATAAATTATAACTCACCAGCCTTTACAAATTAAAAAAAATAAAAGTATTAAAAAATTATTAAAATTTTCCATTATTTAACCCCAGAGTTGGGGTGGGGATTTAATTAAATTTAAAATTATCTAAACTTTGTATTAATATAAAAAACAAGCGCATGTATGTTGTACTTTGTTTTGAGATTTTCGTCTCAAAAGATTTTATATCATTAAACAACATGAATCCCGCTTCTTTTATAAAATATTATATTATAAAAGATAAAATATGGTCATGAACATATATTATACAGGACGACTTTTTATAAAACAGAAGAAATACCCCATTGGTTAAAGTATGGTCATGAACATATATAATTTTGTTTTTCTTTTTTTTAAAAAGGAGAAATACCCCATTGGTTAAAGTTCTCAGTTGCAACTATTTATGCCAAGACCTCTCTTTAATTGCCTCTTGGCATTGTTTGATAATTTTAAGGATGCAATTTCAAATGGATAAAGCACAGAGATCTAAATCCTTCGAGTTGGGACAAATGAGGACCGTAAATATTTTGAAATTTCTCCCACCACCCAAAATCTCACCCGAAAGAATCCACACCCAAAATAAGTGACACACAATATGTCTCCTGTATCTGGGAACTGCGTCTTTTCGCATGTCGTTGGTGCTGGAGTAGAGGAGCACACAATACAGGAAAAGGGAGGAAAAAAATGGCTTTGGCAATGGCTGTCCGGAGGCTTTCTTCCTCCATTGATAAACCTATCAAGCGTCTCCAGAATGGAGGCTCTCTCTATTACATGGTATCTTTTGATTCAACGTTTGTTTTAGTTGTCGAAGAAGTTGTACGATGGTTAATGTACTGGGGACTTATGCAATCTCGTCTGGTTTTGTATAGTCATCTTTGCCTAATGAAGCGGTGTACGAGAAGGAAAAGAATGGTGTCACGGTATGCCTATGAACCGTTTGTTTGATGATAGTTCTTGGTTTTACTATTTCTTTGATGCGTGATGAACTTTTTTCGGGTTTCAATTGGTGTTAGATTGCTGTATAGTAAATTTCAAGATTGAGTTTTGCAGTGGCCAAAGCAGTTGAATGCTCCACTGGAAGTAATTGATCCTGAGATTGCCGACATTATTGAGCTCGAAAAGGCTAGACAATGGAAGGTGCTTATGAAAATATTTACTTGGTTTTTGCATGTCATTATAGTTAAGGATGTTGTTTTTGGATTCTTTAATCTATTTAGAGCATAATGTGTTGTGCGGTTCTGTAACTTATATTTCAGGGACTTGAACTCATCCCTTCGGAGAACTTTACTTCTGTCTCAGTGATGCAAGCGGTTGGTTCGGTTATGACTAACAAGTACAGCGAAGGATACCCTGGTGCTAGATACTATGGAGGAAATGAGTATGCATATATATCGCTTTAGTTTTTTTCCCCATTGTGCTTGTGTTACTGGGATTAATCAAGAATTTTTGCTTTTTGCTGGTATTAGTATTGCCTAAATATCTATACTGGTGCCTCTTTTTAGTTATCTCTTTTCGAAATGTTGTTTGGTACTTTAGGTACATTGACATGGCAGAATCATTGTGCCAAAAGAGAGCGCTGGAAGCTTTTCGTTTAGACCCTGCAAAATGGGGAGGTAAATGCTTGCAACTCAATTCTTTTATATACAAAATACAGTAAGAATATTAATTAAGTTGCATTGCCCATTAAAAATAGTTCTGTGTGATTGTGAAGAATTGTATCACAACACAGTATATACTTTGACATTAGAATATAATATTTTTAATACTCATTGGGCATACTATTGGTTAATGCAGTGAATGTACAGCCCCTATCGGGATCACCCGCGAATTTTCATGTTTACACGGCCTTACTTAAACCACATGAAAGAATTATGGCTCTTGATCTTCCTCATGGAGGCCATCTTTCTCATGGCTACCAGGTTCACACATTTCCTACTGTCATGTCCAAGATAGTTCTATATTGCCATAGGTACTCCTAGTTTCGAGTGTTTAACATGCAAATGGTGATAAAAGTTTTATGACTAGGAATGTGATATGATGTTGTACACCCTCTTAAGTGGAGTTGGGTTAAAACGGTTATTGTAACTCATTGTCTCCTATTGATTTAAATTTTATACTCCAAAAATTAGTGGTTCAATTTTCGTATCTCATTGTTCTCTCTGTTTGAATAATCTCCACGTGTAAAGAATTTAACAAGTTTTTTTGAGTTCATTATGCATGTTTAATTTCTGAAGGTTGAGCATGTAGATTAGTTTGCTTAGCAATCGCATCTTGGTTGAGATTTAACACCAGTTTTCTGATAATTTGAATTTCAAGAGTTGATTCTCATGCTCTTTTAATTCTGCAGACAGACACCAAGAAGATATCTGCAGTCTCCATATTCTTCGAGACGATGCCGTACAGATTGAATGAAAGCACTGGCTACATAGATTATGATCAGGTTGCTCCTTTTGAACTTGGTTTCTTACTTTTCATTTTTTAGTTTTCGTTTCTGATCTTGGTAAATTATGATTTCGAAACTCGTATCTGACAACAATCCAAAATATTTTAATACTCACAACAATCCCCAGATGGAAAAGAGTGCTGTACTCTTCAGGCCAAAATTGATTGTCGCTGGTGCTAGTGCTTATGCACGCTTATATGATTATGCACGGATGCGGAAGGTAAACTCTGCATCGTCACATTCATCACTTCATTATTCAAATCTCACATCAAGTAGTTTGGTCTGACTTAATTAGATTCAGAAGCAAAAACTTGTGCATTTCATGTCTTTCACAGGTCTGTGACAAGCAAAAAGCTATTCTTTTGGCGGATATGGCACATATAAGTGGATTAGTTGCTGCTGGAGTTGTTCCATCGCCTTTTGACTTTGCAGATATTGTGACAACCACCACTCATAAATCACTACGAGGGCCTCGTGGTGCCATGATATTTTTCAGGAAGGGAGTCAAAGAGATCAACAAGCAAGGACAAGAGGTGCGTTGCTTATCCTTTTTCGGGTTCCTCTATGCTTAGATTTATTTCAACTAAAATTGACTTCTCCATAACAGGTGTTATATGACTATGAAGATAAAATAAATCAAGCCGTCTTTCCAGGGCTTCAAGGTGGCCCGCACAATCACACTATTACTGGTTTGGCAGTTGCTCTGAAACAGGTTCGACACACTTAATCTCAGCAGCCAATTTATTAGTTATATAATAGAATTCTTGATTTTTAAGTTAGAATAAGCAAAAAGCTAAGTTATTTGCAACCACACAGTTTTGAATGTTATTTTTTTAATTATTATAGGATGGAATGATCCATCATATGTCAAAACCATAAACTCTGTTTTTTTCTGCATTCCATCAAATAACGACCTAAACATTTAATTACTGTTTCCTAAATGCAGGCAACTACGACAGAATACAAAGCTTACCAGGAGCAAGTCCTTAGCAACTGCTCAAAGTTTGCTCAGGTACTCCAAAATCGATTTTACATTTGAAATTGATGCTGTAACAAAATATTATATTTGTACCATGCAACTTCTATGAAACATGGAATGTTACTAATAGCTTTCTATCGTTTCAGACTCTGGTAAAAAATGGATACGAACTTGTTTCTGGTGGCACTGATAACCACTTAGTTCTTGTCAATTTGAAAAACAAGGTAGACGTTAAATTTCTCATTCCTTGGCTGTTTAGTAGCATGTCTTAAATTTTTTTTAAGCAGATGGACTCAACAAGTGAGATATGCAATGGGATTCAATAACATTTGAGGTTTTCCTTGAAGGGTATTGATGGTTCAAGAGTAGAAAAGGTATTGGAATCAGTCCACATTGCTGCAAACAAGAACACCGTTCCTGGGGATGTTTCAGCCATGGTTCCTGGTGGCATCAGAATGGGTAAGTAAAAGAACCCCTAATCTCTTTTGATAAATTCAAACTCCGGTTCACAATTTGTTCGCATTGACTGTAGGAACCCCTGCTCTTACCTCTAGGGGATTTGTTGAGGAAGATTTCGTCAAAGTTGCTGAATACTTCGATGCTGCTGCGAAATTGGCTGTAAAGATAAAAGCTGAAACTAAAGGTTTTCTTTCTGAGCTCCATTGTGTTTTTAATATATTCACATGAGTGATAATTCAAAAATACCATCATTTTTACCTTTTGCCCCTCATACAGGTACTAAGTTGAAGGATTTCATCGCCACTATGGAGTCCCCTTCCTTTCAATCTGAAATCGCAAAACTTCGCCATGATGTTGAGGAGTTTGCAAAGCAATTTCCTACAATCGGGTTCGAGAAAGAAACAATGAAGTACAAAAACTAAAGAAGATTGAATATAATCTGGTAACTAAAGAAGATTGAAGCTATAATCTGGGAATTGTACTGAAGGTTTGAATGGGAATATGCAGGAAGTATATGTGCATGTATAAGAGCAAAAGCCAGATTTTCTTTCCCATTTCACCATTGAATATGTAAATTAGTTGAAAGACATATTTGAAGCAATAACCGAAGAATTATTCTCCTTCGTGGGTGCCTTGATCTTGGTTATGGGCTTAGTGAATCGTATTTCTCGGTCTATTTCTTTACAATTGATTTTTCTCTCGTGTCTTGATATACATATTCAGTTTAACTACTATTCTGGTAAAATATATCTCCAAAGAAAACTTCTCAAATCGACACAAGCCTTCAATTCAATAGCATGTGAGCGTGAATAATTTAAGTACAAAGCAAATGTCATTGTTGAAAAATGAACCTTCGAAATAATACATACATGGCATTTAGGCAGTCCTCTAATCACAATCCGATTGAAACCACATGTTCTAAATCTTGTGATATTATAATGTGATCACCGAGGGGCAATATTCTGTTCCCATGCTTATCTGCAAAGCCGAGATGTTCACATGGGTCGACCATAAAACTCGCCTCAGCACTGGTGTGAGCTAACAGGCCAAGACGATCAAATCCAATGAGCTGTCTCTCGGGGGATCCTTCAAAAAGTTCTAACCCTTTCGCAAAGAGAAGCACGACCTCACTTGCATCAATGTCTCCTTTGTTCGTTACAGAAATCTGCACTTCAAACCTTAACGATTCACAATATGTTAGCTCATCGACATGAACATAATCTAGTCCATTGCTTGTCTGATAAAGTATGTTCTTTTGAGGTCTAGCCTGGAGGAAACCCTCTAAACTAAGTTTGCTAGGGGCGGATAAGAGCTTGTATGTGAAACTTGTGTAGCTTAGCCCATACCCAAACGGGTAAACTGTATCTCCATTGTAAAACCGGTGGGTTCTTCCAGGGTAGTTGCGCGAGGGGTCAGCTCGCATGTTCATGTCAGTCATCGGCACTCTGGTGAAAGACTCGGGATACCATGTCATAGGTAATTTCCCACCTGTTTTTTCACGAAAAACAAATGATATATAACCAAGATTCTAGATTATTTCGCATAATTTGAAAGTAAAGTTTCCATACCAACCTGGACTATAATGTCCAAAGATGATTTCTGAAAGTGCTTTTCCCCCAGTCTCACCAGGGTAGCCAATCCAAAGAATGCTACCAACATGAGGATCTCCAACAGCGAACGATACATCTAGCGGTCCACCACCTGTAAGAACTAATATCAGAGGTCTCTTACTCACTGAAGCAACAGCATTAACAAGTTTCATCTGATATCCTGGTAAGAGAAGGCTATATCGGTCATGATCTTCCTTTTCTTGCGATAAATCCAAACCAGCCACAACAACTACATGTTCAGCCTGCTTGGCTACGGAAAGGGCTTCTGAAAATTTGTCGGTCGAGTAGCAAGCTACATCAACGCAACCAGTTGCATAATAAACATTAGTTACATGTTCTTGAAGTCCTCCAAGGATGCTTTTTGGGTTGCATGGAATTCCTGCAAAACATTAAAAAGGATCTTGAACTGTTGAGCAATTTATCAGACAGTATCTACATTCTAAAACCAAAACTTCTTATTAGAATTTTTGTATATTGTGAGAACTTGAACCTGTATAGCCACCACCAAGTTCGGTAGAATTAGCCAATGGACCAACGACAGCGAGTGAAGAGATGACAGGTTTATCCAAAGGCAAGATTTTGAGGTCATTTTTCAGAAGCACTATACCCTGTGTTGCTGCTTCAAGAGCCAACTTCTTATGGTCTGAGGAGCATACATCTCGAGGTCCGAATCCTCTGAACCGATTTTTTACAAGCTCCCCATCAAATAGTCCAAGCCTTAACTGAACAGAAAACAGATTGAGTAATGCTCTATCTATATCCTTCTCCAATACCTTACCCTCGCGAATCACAGATTTCATATTGCGTGACATATATGTTCCACAATTTATATCCGTGCCTGTCAAATACTCATAATTCAGTCCTACAAAGAAAAAAGACCCTTAGATCAACAGCACCAAGAATTCGATAAAGACATCAAAAACCTGCTTTCAGAGCCATGGCAACTGCATCTTCTGGGGTTTTCGCATAATTCTGGTACTCATAGATTGTAGCCACAGCATCACAATCAGATGTGATGTATCTGTTGATGGTGTATCGAGGAAGCATGCATAAGACTGGTGCTCTCACATAGGGATGGATTTTGAAATTTTATGACAGAGATATGAAAATATCACCCTTTGAAATTCCACTCCTTCCGAACTTTCTGCAAGAGACCAGAATCAGCACACGCTGGTATCCCATTAACACCATTGTAAGAACACATCAAGCAGCTTGCTCCCTGCTGGATGCAACTTTTGAAAGGTGGTTGATAAGTATCTGCCATATCTTGATCAGTTACCTAATATACCAAAGACCCTTCAAACTCTCTTTCCACACAAGAATTATTGCAACTTCAATATGACCAAGACTTTCACTTCAAGCTCGAAGTTTGATGTATTGGTTGAAAGCTCGCCGGCAATTAAGAATCGGACACGAAATAAAATAACAAGCACTCAAAATAGTACATTTGAGTTCGAATACCACTAAAACCTTGAAAAGATGTAGCAAGAACTAAGGATAGAAAATCTGTTACCACAGCATTGAAGTTGTATCGAGTGAATTGCCCCCAATTCTCCAAATCATAAGCAATGAAATGCTTGCAACAAGCAGATAGCATCAATTTATCTACATCTTCTTCTTCCGTCAACGCTTTCCTCGGCTGCCCAAGTCTGAACTGGTCCCTCCTCTCCGCCGCCGCATAATACTGACCTTGAAAAGCTCTAACATACTCCACAGCAAAAGCCGAAGTCACCATTGGATCTTCCCCCGGCGTTTCCTGCCCTCTCCCCCATCTGGGATCCCTGAAAATATTAATATTCGGCGCCCAATAAGTCAACCCCGCCTGCCCGTAATTAAACATCGCCTTGGCCTCCACCGCTATAGCAGCAGCAACCGCCGACCACAGGCTGCGGTTAAACGAGGCGGCAGTGAGGATAACTTGAGGGAATCCGGTGGCGCATTTGATCACACCGTCGAAGGAGACTCCAGGCCCGTTGACTGCGATCCCATGGAGTGACTCCGACCACCACTCGTACGGCGGGATCCCGAGCCTGGGGACCGCGGAGGCATTGTCGGATAGCTGCTGTATCTTCTCATCTAATGTGAGGAGTGAGACGAGGAATTGGGCTCTGGAATTGGTGGACAGTGACGCGTTGCAGAAGGGGTAAGAATTGTGCTGCGGCGGCTGGCAGGGGTACTGAATCTTGGAATCTGTCGAACTGATCAACTGTAAGAACAGCAGGATCATTGGAATGAACAACAGTGGGAATTTAGACATTTTCGCTAGAGAAGAATATGACCAGTTGCCACCAAATTCATCAGCACAAATGGATGACAGACGTAGTTTTATATTATAATATAGAATTTCGGACAATCAATGATTGAAAGATTTTATTTTATTTTTATCATATTATACACTTTAATATTTAATAAGTATTAGTATATAGAGATAGATATGTCATCCTACTACTGTAAATATTTATCTCATGCAACGTTGCAATAATTTCACTAAGATCGTGAGAATAAGTACTTATTAAATCCATAACCAATATCCACAATTCACCCAATGAATAGAGAGACAAATGAACTTAGGGAAATCTATTAGGATCGAGAATCAAGTTGGGACTTAAAGGGGGTGAATGAACTCCTTTACTAATTTTGATTTGAAAAAGTTTTACATCATGCAGCTAACTTCCAGCCGAGTAACCAACTAGAAAGATTCTCAGTGACTACTGATATCTTCGTGTAGTAAAAGAGTTTTTATGTGGAATGAACACGATTCAATCGGTGAACAAATTAATCAAATGCGTGAACGTAAAAGTTGTAGGGACGAAAGATTTGTTTCTGGAAGTTCGGAACAAATTCTCCTACGTCTCCCCTTCTTCCTCGATGGAAAGGTTTATACTAGAAGACTTTGATTTATACAACCCTTTGTACAAACCCACTCCCGCAACCAGCAGCTACAAGAACTACTAGCAAACAACCAACGAAACACAGACCCACGATCTGGTTCGCAATACAACAATCTCAGCACTAAACTGGTCGTGCTAATCTAGCACTTCTGCACTCTCTGTTTATGCTTTACAATAATTGCTCAATAATACAGAGTGTGTGAATAGAAGAGTTTGTGACACAGATGAATAAAGTAGTCAATCTGTGCGTGTGTCACTTAAGTGAGCTGGTTCAAAATGAACTTTATGAACTTCTTTAACGTCTCTGTTCAAATACTACAATCATTAAGCTTAACGTCTTCGTGTCAAGACAGATTTGGTGTTTGATTTGGGATTCACTCAACTATTCTAAACAGCTCTCAGATATTATGTGAGTGAATCTCTGTGTGTGTGAAATTTACAGTGTAAGCTCAACACTCGAAATAACACAACTGGGAAGAGCTTCTTCAAAGCTGAATTTAGCTCAGCTGTCAACTGTTACAATAAGCTCCTCAGTTTTTGATAGTTGACAGCTCCGCTTCTGGTTTATCTTCCCGTTGAACAAAAACGCTCATGAATTTAGCTCAGCTGTCAACTGTTACAATAAGCTCCTCAGTTTTTGATAGTTGACAGCTCCGCTTCTGGTTTATCTTCCCGTTGAACAAAAACGCTCATCTTCATCAGTTTTCTTGTATAAATAGCCTCCCACTTTGATATGGCCGTTGGACACACATTTCTATCTGTTGAAAAGCTTCTGCAGCATTCTGACATTGTGTGTACCTTTCATACTTTCATTGTACGTGGGTAGGTGTGGCTATTTAATACATTTCATCTTCTTGTGAACTGATGTGACAACACGTCAGTTTGAATTTCCTTATTCAAACTGAGTTTGTTCAACTATTTTGATCCTTCAGATCTGATACAGACTTTATTCAGATATGTTTGTATATCAGCTCAGATCTGATTCCTTTGTTCTGCTTCAGTTGATCTCAGATCTGATTTTGCTCTCCTTAGCTTATCCAGCTCCAAACCTATCTTGTCTTCACATCTAATCCAGCTCTGAGCTGATCTTCTCTTCACATCTGATTCAGCTCCGAACTGATCTTCTCTTCACATCCAGCTCTGAGCTGATATTCTCTTCTCATCTGATCTGTTATAATCATCTCTTCTTGTCTTTTCCCGCTCGCTTTCGATCTGGTCTGCTACAGTGTCAGATCTGGTCAGCTTTGACTGGTCATGCGCATTACTCAGATCTGGTCAGTGCTACCCCCTCCGAAACGGTCCAACGAGTAAGACTCACCACTACGTCGTGACATAAGCCGCTTTTTGGCCAACTTCCTTCGTTTAGGCCCCCGAAATCGCGTTTTTCTATTCTGTACTTCGCAACTCAGCTAAGCTAACTGTACAGTCTTCATCTTAGATGATATTGGTCTGCTACAGTATCGAATTCTCATCAGATCTGGTTCAGCTGTAGTATTGGATCTCATCTGGTTCAACTATAGTATCAGATCTGGTTCAACTACAGTATCAGATCTGGTTCAGCTCACTGCTGCTCAGCTGATTCGTCTCTATTTTAGACCTGCACATCTCAATTAAACTGTTAGTAAATAACCAGCAGGTTTTGTGTATTTCAAAATACAGATTCTGATATGTAGACACAGATCCAACAATCTCCCCCTTTTGATTTACACAAAACCTGAATAAAAAATTGCACGAATGTTTATGGTTTGAAATATTTCTCCCCCTTTTTGTGAATCAAAATGGGTTACGAAATCTTGTCTTACCTTCAAGATTTAAACCAAGACTCCCCATCAACACAGCACGGTGTAATTTTATTTTCGAAAAAAAAATAATTTTGAGAAGACAGTTTTCAGAAAAGCATGTATGATATGAGTTTTGAAAAACCAGATTCTGTGCTACTACGAAAGTTCTCATCTACTCAGATCAGAGGAGTAATAGAGGATTCAATTTACAGAATCTCTTCCATTTTTATCTACGTTTTAGCTCAACTAAAACCAGAGATCTTGGCGTCCACAGATCTCGGCAATCTGTCAGCTCGTCAGAAGAGATATTGCTGCAATTTCCTTATCTTCATAAAGTGAGGTTTTGAAACATAAAATGATTTTGTAGCACGAATAAAAGATGAAGAAGATTCAGCTTTGGTGAGATAGATTTAAAACTGAAAGAAGTATCAAAATTCGAAAGAATACTATTGTTAAGCTTATATATGCAGACTGGAGAATAAATAATAAACGAATAGCAGATTTTCTTCCATTTCCTTCCAGCTTTGGCCTCATAACCAAATCTAAAGTTCTTGGCATACACACAGATCTCGTGAAATCTGTGTCAGCTCGTCAGAAGAAATATTACCGCATTTTCTTTTAAAACTGCTCTGTAATTTGAAGATTATTACTCCCTCTGTCTTTATATAATGAAAGCTGAAATCATTTTAAAACTAAGCACCAGCTGACATTTTTCCGCACAAAAGAAAATTTAAGAAAAAACATCAAAGCACACAAATAAATTTTGTTAAAAAGATGAACACGTGCTACTGAGTCACTTAATTTATTCAGATTAGATGAAAATAGATAATTGAACAACCAGATTCTCTTTCATTTCTCTTATTTTGTCCCATGTGATGAAATCAGCCCAACCAAAATAAGATCTTGGCTTACACACAGAACTCGCGCATTGTGTCAGCACGACAAAAGAAAAACGAAAGTTAAAAAAAAAAATCATTTTTCACATTTTCTTCATAAAATAAGCTTTTCAAAATTTTTAAAACCTTTAAAAACATTTTGATAGCACATGAATGTGAGACCCGAAAGTTTATTGGATTAATAGTTAATTAATCGGGTTTAGCATAGACCAGATTTGGCTTGAACAGATCTGGGATGGACAAGCTTTGAGCTGGTATGCTTGGTGTAGTAATTTGGTCATTATTCGCTTCGGAAACAGCTCTGGAATGTTGGAGAATTTCCGCGGGAAATGTTCAGATTTGATTGTTAGTCAGCGCTGGATGGTCGCATTCGGATTTGGTTGTGAAATCTGGTAGTCCCACGTTAATCTGGATTCGCTAGTGTATTCTCTAAGCGGGTAGCGAAGTGACGTCGTTTGAGTAAAATGCTATCGTTTGGTGGAACCAGATCTGAGGTTCGTTACTTGTTAGCGCAGCATGGACCGGTTTGGTTTGTTTTGAGATAGACTGGTTTGGATTATCTAGACCGGAAGGCAGTGCGACACCGTTTTGGGTATCAATTAGAGATGGTCAGTACTTGTGCGAGATCTGATTATTGAGATCTGGATGTTGATGCGACAGCGTTTAGCGATTCAGATGTGGTTAGCGGGACGACGTGTCCTAGTGAGAGAGCGGTCCCTTGTTCGACATTGTTTGGATAAGTTCCAAATCTGTTTAGCGTGTGGTCCAGATCTGGAGTGTTACTTAGATCTGAGTTGGGAACAACTTCGGACAGTTTTGTCGGTGGCTACTGTTCACCAGATTTGGGGAACTTAAGTATATTTATAGAGGACTTTGACTGGTCTCGCGATATTGTTTCCCGAGACTTAGAAATATTCTTGTAACCTTACCCTTCGTGATACCATAGCTACTGTTCATCGAAGCTTATCTTTTCCGATTGTCTGCGGTAGACAGCTCCGACGGACGCAAGAGTGGTAGCGCTGGACTCCTCTTGCTAAGACGCTTCGTTCTATACCTCTTTCGAAGATTTTGGAGAGCTGGAAGAGGATCGCAGGAGAAGCTACTCTGTGTAGTCTGTTAGCATAAGCGCAGATTTGCTTCTGCCGTTCAGGTAGCTTGTTGGGTAAGTGATAGTTCCTACTTCGTGCTTTGTTTAGAGCTGTTGGTTGAGCTAGAGGAGTAGGACAGAGCTGGTTGAGGTTGTATGTGACGTCCCAATCCTCATGGGGTCACGAATGAATAATAAAAAGAATAGAAGGGCTGAATGGAAGATGTCATAAGCTGTATCCCTTATGACTAACATAAAAATTCGAAACGCAAACAACAAAATGGCGCCAAGTACTGAGACAGCTGAAACAATTTCTCATTATCAGATGTCAAAAATGCAAAGTGATATTACAACCTCTGAAATTCTATATGAATTTACTATTGTTGTATTGGATCTAATACAGACTTAACAAAAGAGCAAAAACAACAACAGCTGCGGCGGAAACATCGGCCTTAGATAAACACAATCACCACAGCTGGTTCAACTACTGCCTCCCGCCTGCCCCAGCTCTGCTCCACCTGCACCATTTTAAAGCTAATGAGCCTAGGGGCTCAGCAAGTAAA
>KV010210.1:19731-35261 GCA_001598015.1 Dorcoceras hygrometricum | reverse complement strand
ACAGCTGCCTGGAAACCGTCCGCGTCATGCCTCAAAACAACAACTGAAAATCAACTTTTTAAAACAATTAAAATTAACTTAAGGCTGAAACTGCAATATCAAATAGACCCTTAAAATAGAAAATGCTCAAATATGTGGTCCTATGGATTTTTGGGGGCGTTACAGAAAGCACCTGCTGGTTTCTAACAAAGAAAGCACCTGCTGGTTTCTAACAAAGAAAGCACCTGCTGGTTTCTTCAGGAACCAAAATATGACTATAACTTGGTGTTGTAACATTCAAACGACGACTACGCTACCAGATGTTGCCTATTAAATCAGACTTAACTTCTGATTCGACTAGCAACTTCGATTACATAGCATCTAGTTCAAACATTACCATTCACCAGAAGAAAGAACATTCTTAAACATACGGGAATCAAAGCTAACTTCATCGTACTTTTAAACATCTAAATTTCTTAAAACATCTGGGAGACTTGGATGCAAATAACATCAGCTGAAGCAAAGACTACTGCTTTAGAGATGAAATTCACCAGAAGAACTTTCCTGAACATGGAATCACTTAAACCCGACTGCTCAGCGTTTTCTTTTTAAAACAACATCATCTTCTTTATCGAAGCACTTAACTCAGGACCATGCTCTGATACCAAGTTGTGACGTCCCAATCCTCATGGGGTCACGAATGAATAATAAAAAGAATAGAAGGGCTGAATGGAAGATGTCATAAGCTGTATCCCTTATGACTAAAATAAAAATTCGAAACGCAAACAACAAAAATGGCGCCAAGTACTGAGACAGCTGAAACAATTTCTCATTATCAGATGTCAAAAATGCAAAGTGCGATAATACAACCTCTGCAATTCTATATGAATTTACTATTGTTGTATTGGATCTAATACAGACTTAACAAAAGATCAAAAACAACAAACACTGCTGCGGAAACATCGGCCTTAGATAAACACAATCACCACAGCTGGTTCAACTACTGCCTCCCGCCTGCCCCAGCTCTGCTCCACCTGCACCAGAAGAAAGAACATTCTTAAACATACGGGAATCAAAGCTAACTTCATCGTACTTTTAAACATCTAAATTTCTTAAAACATCTGGGAGACTTGGATGCAAATGACATCAGCTGAAGCGAAGACTACTGCTTTAGAGATGAAATTCACCAGAAGAACTTTCCTGAACATGGAATCACTTAAACCCGACTGCTCAGCGTTTTTTTTTTAAACAACATCATCTTCTTTATCGAAGCACTCTGTAAAAGCTTTGAAACAGAAACATAACTTTGAACCCGTCATTCTTTAATTTTTCTTAAACATGTTTAAACATGAACATAACTTATCGTTAACATAAACAGGCAACAATCATGCACTGGAACAATATATATGCTTTAAAATGGCGTAGAAAGAATCAGCCTTTACTTGCCTTTACTGCGAAACACAAGAGCAGCCGGTCTCAACAGGAGTTCTCCACAAGCACCACCACGAGCACCTTGAAGTTTTTAGAGAAAAAGAGGGAAATTTCTGGACAACAATGAAACTTTCTTGCTTACAAAAAATATCATATACGAGATATGATTTGTAGTAGGTATTAACACTCGAGTAGGCATGGAATCCTACCAACCCGTGTCCTTTTCAAAGGAATTTGCCAAATACTCCTTACCACTGTTTTGCATTTGAAAACTTTACCAAAACTTTTTTTTAAAAGGAACTATTTTTGTCCAGCCGATGGCATTTCAAACCAAAAGCTGAAATATGCTCGTGTTTGTGCTCGGGCGACAGCTGCCTGGAAACCGTCCGCGTCATGCCTCAAAACAACAACTGAAATCAACTTTTTAAAACAATTAAAATTAACTTAAGGCTGAAACTGCAATATCAAATAGACCCTTAAAATAGAAAATGCTCAAATATGTGGTCCTATGGATTTTTGGGGCGTTACATTGTAGCTCCCAGTTCATAGCTTTGAGCTTGCGTCCCTGAGTTAGCGTTGTTGTTTGGCTTAGCAGGTTTCAAATCTGGTTGCTCGGGACTTCGTTTGTGGTAATTGTAGCTCAGAACTAAGGTACGATGTGAGCTTTTTTTACAGCATTTGAATTTGGCATGGATATTATGTGTTTCGCTGTGTATGCCTCTATGCTGTTATTGCTTGCCTCTGTTGTGTTGTTTCTTGCAAGCTGTTACATTGCATACACTCATTATTCATGTTGAGCTCAGATCTTGTTTAGCCGTGCCTTGCTATATTGATTTGTGTGTACCAGGATGCCTATGTTGGAGGCCGAGCGGGTAACTCCCGTATACCTCATCTCCCTGCTGGGATCTGTTAGCCACTATGAGCGAAGTGGGTAGCTCTCACATCTCATGAGTTGGACAACAGCAGGTTGAGCTATGTTCTGCATCTGGTACCGTGTGCTGAGATGAGTGGGTAGATCCCATATACTCACACACCGTGGCCACTAATTTCCAGTTGATTGGATATCGGTTGTTGAGCAGTTCTTTGAGATCCTTTGGCTCCCTGCCTTCGGTTGTAACCTCGTTCTCATACATAGCATTCACATTTTATCTATTGCTATTTAACTGATGTTTTTCAGTTGCTCTTCGTATTGGGGTTTGACCCCTGTCCCTCTGGGGCTAGTTGTATTGTTTGCCTGTATGTGTTTTCAGGTTATCATGGTTTTACCGTTGGTCATGGAGTTGATCCAGCTGGTAGTGTCCCGGGAGGTGGATAGAGTGTCCCAGTTATATGTAGTAGATACATATGATATTTTTGTTATCTTGTATTGTATCTATATTGAGCGAGAGACTCATCTGCTTGTCTAATTTGGGAGTCACTCTATGTTTGTATGTTAGCTGTGTTGTAGTTGGTTTTTCGAGCGTTGTAAAACCAATACTTTGAATAACATTGTATTTTAAATTATGTTGTTTTCCAAGTCAGGCCCAAAAGAGAAAAATTAGCCACTATTTTAATGCTCCGCTATCGTGTTTTATGTGGTTTTACTTTGAAGGAGCACAAGGCCCGACAATGAGTATTTTAAAAAAAATGCGCTTTTCAAGAACATCCTGCTCTGATACCATTTGATAGGAAAGGATCAGATCTCAGAGGACCCTATGGCCGAAGGGCCGTGAGATCTGATCAGACAAGATTGAGGTGCAATACCTCAGTGTTCTTGAAACAAATGAGCACCGAGAATAGATCTAGATTGGCAATGAAATACCAAGCGGAAGTATCCAGAACTGAACCCTGATTTTAATAAATTTGATAAACAGATTTGAAACTGATGCTATGCGTGTATGCAGAAAGCTTAAAATACTCATCTTATGTTTCTGGAAGTTCGGATCTCAAATCCTACGTCTCCCCTTCTTCCAAATCTGAAAGGCATCCACTAGAAGATTTGATCCGCAGACCCAATCAGCTTTGTGACTTATCCACTGTCCAAAGATGAACTCCTAGACTCTACACCAGCTCTTAGGCTGTGTTCATCCAACTCTATGAACTTCTTTAATGTCTCTGTTGAAAGACTACAATCACTAAGTTTAATGTCTTCGTGTCAAGACAGATTTGGTGTTTGGTTTGTGATTCACTCAACTATTCTAAACAGCTCTCAGATATTATGTGAGTAAATCTCTGTGTGTGTCAAATTTACAGTGAAGCTCAACTCTCGAATATAAACTTTCGCACAACTGGGAAGAGCTTCTTCAAACTAAATTTAGCTCAGCTGTCAACTGTTACAATAAGCTCATCTGTTTTCAATAGTTGACAGCTCCGATTCTGGTGTATCTTCCCGTTGAACAACAACGCTCCTCTTCATCAGTTTTCTGTATAAATAGCCTCCCACTTTGATATAGCCATTGGACACACATTTCTATCCGTTGAAAGTTTCTGCAGCATTCTGAGATTGTGTGTACCTTTCGTCCTTTCGTTGTACGTGGGTAGGTTAGGCTATTTAATTCATTTAATATTCTTGTGAACTGATGTGACAATACATAGTTTGAATTTCCTTATTCAGACTGAGTTTGTTCAACTGCTTTGATCCTTCATATCTGTTTGTATATCAGCTCAGATCTGATTCCTTTGCTCTGCTTTAGTTGATCTCAGATCTGATTTTGCTCTTCTTAGCTTATCCAGCTACGAACTGATCTTCTCTTCACATCAGATCCAGCTCTAAGCTGATCTTCTCTTCACACCTGATTCAACTCCGAACTGATATTCTCTTCACATCTGATCCAGCTCCGAGCAGATCTTCACTTCACATCTGATCTGTTATAATCAGCTCTTCTTGTCTTTTCCCGCTCGCTTCCGATCTGGTCTGCTACAATGTCAGATCTAGTCAGCTTTGACTGGTTATGTGCACTACTCAGATCTGGTCAGTTCTACCCCCTCCAAAACGGTCCAACGAGTAAGACTCACCACTACGTCGTGACATAAGCCGCTTTTTGGCCAAATTCCTTCGTTTAGGCCTTCAAAATCGTGTTTTTCTATTCCGTACTTCGCGACTTAGCTAAGCTAACTGTACAGTCTTCATCTTCGACGATCTTGGTCTGCTATAGTATCGAATTCTCATCAGATATGGTTCAACTACAGTATCAGATCTGGTTCAGTTATAGTATCAGATCTGCTTCAGCTCACTGCTGCTCAGCTGATTCGTCTCTATGTCAGACCTGCACATCTCAATTAAACTGTTAGTAAATAATCCGCAGGTTTTGTGTATTTCAAAATATAGATTCTGATCTGTAGACACAGATCCAACAATCTCCCCCTTTGTGATTTACACAAAACCTGAATAAACATATGCACGAATGTTTATGGTTTGAAATATTTCTCCCCCTTTTTGTGGGAATCAAAAAGGGTTACAAATTCTTGTCTTCCCTTCAAGATTTAAACCAAGACTCCCCCTCAACGTAGCACGGGGTAATTTTATTTTCGAAAAGAAAATAATTTTGAGAAGACAGTTTTCAGAAAAACATGTATGATATGAGTTTTGAAAAACCAGATTCTGTGCTACTGGAAAGTTCTCATCTACTCAGATCAGAGAGTAATTGAGGATTCAATTACAGAATATCTTCCACTATTCTCTATGTTTTAGCTCAACTAAAACCAGATATCTTGGCGTCCACAGATCTCGCGCAATCTGTCAGCTCATCAGAAGAGATATTGCTGCAATTTCCTTTCTAGAAACTGCTCTGCAATTCAATAGATATTACTCCCCCTATCTTCATAAAGTGTGGTTTTGAAACATAAAATGATTTTGCAGCACGGATAAAAGATGCAAGAAGATTCAGCTTTGGTGAGATAGATTTAAAACTGAAATAAGTCTCCAAAGTCGAAAGAATGCTACTGTTAAGCTTATATATGCATACTGGAGAATAAATAATAAACGAATAGCAGATTTTCTTCCATTTCTTTCCAGCTTTGGCCTCATAACCAAATATGAAGTTCTTGGCATACACACAGATCTCGTGAAATCTGTGTCAGCTTGTCAGAAGAAATATATTACCACATTTTCTTTTGAAAAATACTCTGTAATTCGAAGATTATTACTCCCCCTGTCTTTATATAAGGAAAGATGAAATCATTTTAAAACTAAGCACCAGCTGACATTTTTCCGCACAAAAGAAAATTTAAGAAGAAAACATCAGAGCACACAAATAAATTTTGTTAAAAAGCTGAACACGTGCTACTGAGTCACTTAATTTATTTAGATTAGATGAAAATAGATAAATGAACAACCAGATTCTCTTTCATTTCTCTTATTTTGTCCCATGTGCTGAAATCAGCCCAACCAAAATAAGATCTTGGCTTACACACAGAACTCGCGCATTCTGTGTCAGCACGACAAATGAAAAATGAAAGTTAAAAAAAAAAAAATCATTTTTTCACATTTTCTTCATAAAATAAGATTTTCAAAATTTTTAAAACCTTTAAAAACATTTTGATAGCACATGAGTATTTTAAAAAAATGCTCTTTTCAAGAACAACCTGCTCTGATACCACTTGATAGGAAATGATCAGATCTTAGAGGGCACATATGGCCGAAGGGCCGTGAGATCTGATCATACAAGATTGATGTGCAATACATCAGTGTTCTTGAAACAAATGAGCAATTAGAACATATCTGGATTGGCAATGAAATACCAAGCGGAAGTATCTAGAACTGAACCCTTATTTTAAAAAATTCGATAAACAGATTTGAAACAGATGCTATGCGTGTATGCGGAAAGCTTAAAATACTCATTTTATGTTTCTGAAAGTTCGTATCTCAAATCCTACGTCTCCCCTTCTTCCAAATCTGGAAGGCATCCACTAGAAGATTTGATCCGCAGACCCGATCAGCTTTGGGACTTATCCACTGCCCAAAGCTGATCTCCTAGACTCTACACCAGCTCTCAGGCTGTGTTCATCCAACTCTATGAACTTATTTAATGTCTCTTTTGAAAGACTACAATCACTAAGTTTAACGTCTTCGTGTCAAGACAGATTTGGTGTTTGGTTTGTGATTCACTCAACTATTCTAAACGGCTCTTAGATATTATGTGAGTGAATCTCTGTGTGTGTGAAATATACAGTGTAAACTCAACTCTCTAATATAAAATTTCACACAACTGGGAAGAGCTTCGTCAAAGCTGAATTTAGCTCAGCTGTCAACTGTTACAATATGCTCCTCTGCAGTTGATAGCTCCGCTTCTGGTTTATCTTCCCGTTGAACAAAAACGCTCCTCTTCATCAGTTTTCTTGTATAAATAGCCTCCCACTTTGATATAGCCGTTGGACACACATTTCTATCCGTTGAAAAGCTTCTGCAGAATTCTGACATTGTGTGTACCTTTCGTACTTCATTTTATGTGGGTAGGTGTGGCTATTTAATGCATTTAATATTCTTGTGAATTGATGTGACAATACATCAGTTTCAATTTCCTTATTCAAACTGAGTTTGTTCAACTGATTTGATCCTTCAGATCTGATACAGACTTTATTCAGATCTGTTTGTATATCAGCTCATATCTGATTCCTTTGTTCTGCTTCAGTTGATCTCAGATCTGATTTTGCTCTTCTTAGCTTATCTAGCTCCGAACTGATTTTCTCTTCACATCTGATCCCGCTCTGAGCTGATCTTCTCTTCTCAGATAATCTGTTATAATCAGCTCTTCTTGTCTTTTTCCGCTCGCTTCCGATCTGGTCCGCTACAGTGTCAGATCTGGTCAGCTTTGACTGGTTATGCGCACTACTCAGATCTGGTCAGTGCTACCCACTTCGAAACGGTCCAACGAGTAAGACTCACCACTACATCGTGACATAAGCCGCTTTTTGGCCAAATTCCTTCGTTTAGGCATCAGAAATCGCGTTTTTCTATTCTGTACTTCGCAACTCAGCTAAGCTAACTGTACAGTCTTCATGTTCGATGATCTTGGTCTGCTACAGTATCGAATTCTCATTAGATCTGGTTCAGCTGCAGTATTGGATCTCTTCTGGTTCAACTACAGTATCAGATCTTGCTCAGCTGATTCGTCTCTATGTCAGACCTGCACATCTAAATTAAACTGTTAGTAAATAATCAGCAGGTTTTGTGTATTTCAAAATATAGATTCTGATCTGTAGACACAGATCTAACATTTTAGTAAATCTTCGTCACCCTTATATTGCTGCTCTTCTCTTCTATATATACTCTTTGGATGCAACGGTAATAAATGTTACTAGTAGACACGTTGTGTACATCCAAATTGAATTTCCTGCGACGTCTTAAATGTTTGTGCGATGAAAATAAAGCTTCATTAAATGCATTGCCCTTTTTAGCAATTCTGCGCCGTCTTCAGATTTTACCGTATCTCTACGTGTCTGATTTTAACTTAAAGTAGTTCCAACGACTACTTATTGCTGCAGAGATGTCAGATATCTTGATTCAGATTGTTCATAGCTTCAAACATTCCACAGTTCAATTAGCTGTGTTGTCATTTACTTAGCTGATCTCCCAATCTGGTTCCTGAATATTGAATTGTGTTTCTTGATCAGATTCTGCTCTTGATCAAAACCATACTGCTCTTGTTTATGTTATATACTGATTTGAATAATGATTTCTGTATTCTTAAATCCTTGGCTTCAAATCACTTATGGAGTAAATATGCTTTGATCTGGTTTATATAGCCTGTCTTCTAGCTGGTCGTTCACCACACCAGCTAGTATGTCATCTGCGAGTTGTTCTCAAAGCTATATATCACTGTTTTCTTGATCTTCAATATAATGCCTTCTGATCTTCAATCCTGATCTGGCTAGGCAAGACTTAGTACCCAGCTGGTTTATCCTGAGACAATATACCTCGGAGTTCTGAGCTGGTTTTTCCTTTAAAACCAGCACATCCTGATATCCTAAGCTGGTTTGTCTTTAACCAGTTTGACCAAATTACCTGATATCCTAAGCTGGTTTGTCTTTAACCAGTTTGACCAAATTACCTTTGCTACTATGCTCTGAGCTGGTTTCTCCTTAACCAGCTTGAACCTGCTCCGATTTGGTTTCTACGTTCAACGTAGTAAGCTTCATCCAGATCTTGTTACTTTGGTTCGATTATTCTATTTTATAGATTTCATTTCTTGTCTATTTTTCATCACCAAAACTTCTGAAAATTTATCCCAACAATTTCCCCCTTTATGGTGATGACAAAACCCTGTTTGAAAAGAGAGATTCTTATAAATCGTTAACCAAAATTCAATGAGGAGTGTGACTAATAAAGGTCAAAGATTAATCATCACTAGTTCAGAAATAAATACGCCCTTGCTTCAAAACCACTTGCTGTATCTATATCTGTTGCTCGGGTCACTCGGATCATTACTTCCTGGACTTGAACCTCTTCCACCTCTTGAACTTGGTCCTCTTCTACCTCCTCTCAGGCTAGGTCCTCTACCCGTATACTATGATGCCCGTCGCTCGATCCTTCTTCTCCTGGTCTGTTTAATCCCTCCCTCGGTCTACTTTGTCCTCCTAACCCCTTTTTGTCATTACCAATCCGCTTGTGGTGCTCAACCAGTTCAGCAAGTTGCAATTTAACCATATCAAGGTCATTGGTAAACTGTTGTTGCTGCCTAGCCAATTGACGAGTAAGACTGGTTTCTAAAGCAGTTTGGGAAGATTTAACAATGCTATCCAACGTATCCACCTTATCATAAATTATGCCCTTGTGTTGCCTAAAGTCTAGCTTTAAAAATGTTTGAGTATCCAGCAGCTGCTCAATTTGGGAATTCATAGAGCGAAGCTTAAACTCCATAGATTTCAGCTTAGAGTCTGTATAGAGCATCCTTGAATCCACAGAGGTCAGCTTATACTCCATATAAATCATCCTCAAATCAATTGAAGAAACAACTTTGTCTACTTCATCGAGCTTGGAATTGGCTTCAGGGCTGTCGGGGATAAACATCCGTTGAGAACCGGCGTGGGAAGATTCTGAGCTTTCTAAAAAGGATAACCGGGTGTCCTCTTCACTGTCTGGAGTAAATGTAACCACGCGGAGATTTGATGGAGACGGACTCTGATGATCCGGACCATGCTCGTCAAAGGTAGATAGAGTTCTTGGATTATTTGCAGTATCCACAATATTTACAGGTGGGTTCTCAATTGGAGTGGGATTGCCACCCGATCCCTGTTGTTCTTGTTGCGCATCCAAATAATTGTGTTTACAATGAGCCTGGTGTTCATCATCCAGAGCCTGATTCTCGTCTGCTTGATCTTGGGGCTCATTCTCGTGAGCCTGATGCTCTTGAAATTTCATGGCCTCACTGTCTTGTTGTACATTCAGCTGGATTGATGCGTGGTCTGCTGCCTGTTCTTGTTCGGCCTGACTGGAGAACTCCAAGGTAAGAACCGGTGGTTGATTTGATACTAATCCTACAGATGTTGCTTCTGGATCCATAACTGGTAGACTCGCGAGTGCATGCTGAGCCCTGTGCAGCGTGGCTATCAGCTTTAACTCCTTGTTCAGACACCGAATACAAAGATGATCATGATTCACGGATGGAACATCAAGCTTGAAGTTATCTAGATGCTCATCATATAACTTCTCAACTTCTAGCTCGTAGAGCTTGTACAGAATGAGCGAACGTCGCTCAAATAGTTCAGAAACTTTCTCTGTCTCTCCCCATTCCAACAACTTCTCTTCAATTTTGATCAAATGTTCAAAAGACGAGATATCTTTGATACGTACCTCTTTGCGAAAGTTCAGCTGTTAGGATCGATTATACTCTGTTAGTTTATACAGAAGTTATTTAGTCAATAACGAGCACTTAGAGGGAATAACCAGATTGAGTAAAAGATGCTGGACAGCTAGACGCTGAATCCGGATCGCGATAACTAAGCTGGTTACAGCTGGATGCTGAAACCAGCTCAACGAAAGAGCAAGCGATCTGGTTATTTATGACTTGAGCTGCAATAGCTCAGTGTTCTTGAATATTTGTGCATCGAGATACAGATTGAGTAATGAATTTAAATCATGCGAAAATAACTCAAACTGCACTCTTAGATTCGAAAGCCTTTTAAACAGTTTTAAACACAATTGTAATATGTAATGCGTATGTATGAATGCAATAAAGCAGTAAAGAATATTCTGATTTGTTTATGGAAGTTCGGAGCAAACTCTCCTACGTCTCCCCTTCTTCCGCAATCGGGAAGGATTCCACTAGAAGACTTTGATTGCAGCGTCCCCACGCTACAACCCACTCCGACGTTCCTCGGCCGCAAGAACTCCCAGCAATAACACTGCACACTAAGCCCGCAGGCTGAGTGTCTAACAACACTTCTTTTATGCCTCAGTGAGAAAGGCTACACACACTTTTTTAACGTCTCAGTGCGAAAAACAACCCAAACTTCTTTAACGTCTCAGTGAAAAAGACAACTAGACATGTTTAACGTCTCTGTCCAAATACTACAATGGAGAGTTTCAAATTGATTCACTCATTTTTCTTATTTCGCTCAACTCTCGAATATATGAGTGAATTGTGTGTGAGATTACAGTGTATACTCAATCTCTCAAGTATTAAATCTCACACACTGGGAAGTGCTCCTGGTCCGAGCTGGTCATTTGCTGTCTTCCCATTGTTGTGCGTTTTCTTGATTTTGCGTTTTGGATTTTCACAACACTCTCTCTCTGTTATGGCGCATACCTCTTCTATTTCATTGCACCTGGTATATAAAGCCTTTTAGTTGATTTGTCCGTTGGACACAAAGTTGTAGCCGTTATGAAAATTATTCTGACGTATTTGTACTTTGTTTGGCTTTTAATGCGTTGCAGGCTATATTTGACTTGAGCTCTTTTCATTGGCAATTCTGCAGCCTTTGCTGGCTTCGAGCTCTATTTGCTTGTACCTGATGTGGACAAGACATAACAAATCAGTTTGAACCAATTAATTTGGTCTTCGTATGTTTAAGTTCAAACTGTTTTATTTGTCTGAGTTGGTCTTGTCCAGATCTGGTTCTTCAGCTGGTAACTTCTTCAAGCTGGCTGCTCTTCATCTTTAATCTTTTCTAGAGCAACTTATGCATCTGCGCCTCTTTTTGTCTGCAGCTGAGCTTGTTCTGTTCTTTCCTGTTCTTGAGCTGCTCCGAGACTCCAGCTTTGCTCCATTCCCAGATGGTTTCTTTCCAGCTGGTTGATATATCTGTGAGATCAAGCTTCTCACAGATATCATACGGCCAGCTGGTTTCTTTGCTCCGGGCAAGCTGCTTTATCAGATCTTCTGATTTGCTCTTGTCAGTTGCCCTTGACTTGTTCTAAGCCAGCTTGTTCATCATACTCAGTATGTTGTTTCTTTGAGCTGGTTTCTCCTCTGGTTTCCTTCCCAGCTGGACACTTCTTCCACCACAGCAGCCTTCTGCTTCCCCATCGATCATCCAGCTGCTGGGGTCCTTGATCAGGTTTTCTCTTCCTTGATCTGGTTTACCAGCTCGGCTCTATTCTTTTCGTCAAGAGCCATTGTGTGATTGCTTGTTCACTTGATCCATTCATATACCTCATCCAATCATCAGCAAGCACACTGTCAATCAGTTCTGATTCAGTCTACCCAATGACTGAGATCCCTATGATGAACTGATTATAGCCATGCTCAATGATCAAGCGTGCACTTGATCACTGCTATTGTATACGGCTTCGCACTCAATCACTGCTTTTGTATGCTGCACTTGATCTATGCTTGAGCTGTTCTGCACTTCATTCTCTGCCCTTGATCTTCATGCTGCTCCTACTCTAAGCCGATGAACCAGCTTGGTGTTCCCTGTACTTTTGGAAGTAAACTGCTGAACCAGCTTGGGCGTCCCCTTACTGTTTCAGCTAGATATCTTCGACTAGTCCAGCTCAGGCGTCCCCTCACTGTTCCAGTTTGGATATCGTCTACTCCAGTCTTAGCAAGCTGCGCATGTCATGTAGAGCGTTAGTACAATAGAAGCAGATTTTGTGTGAATCAAAACTTAGATTCTGATCTGTAAAAATAGGTCCAACAGAAGGCATTCATAAAAGATGTTCGTCTGTGCAGAGACATTGTCCCATGCGGATCTTAGCACCAATTAGCAATGCTCTTCAACAGGGTGGAGCCTGGCTACAACCTCCATCGTCTTTTCTCTTTATCTATGAATGAAATCTTAGGCAAAAACTGAGTTGCCCTGTTGATTTCGCAAAACCGTATAGGTGCAAAAAATCCTAGCCCAGTATAGGAGATATTCGGTTGAGCCTGTTGCCCTGGACTCGAGTGTAATATAATGGATTTCTCTGTGTTGTTGGTCTCTTTCTCAAAAGTTGAGCCTGTTGCCCTGGACTCGAGTGTAATATAATGGATTTCTCTGTGTTGTTGGTCTCTTTCTCAAAACTGTTCGCAGTTGAATGTTCTGGTTCATTCTGAGCACCACTTGATTCATAATCATTTAGATCCACAGGATCCAACTGGGTCTCACACCCCTGATTTCATTGTGATAATCACCACCCATCTGGGCATCTTGTTCACGGTCTGCTCGCTCATGCTCTCCTGAGCCAGCAGCTAAGTTTTCTTTAGCAGAAGTCCTCTCACCTTTAATGGGGACGGTTGGGATTGACCCATGTTGTGAATCAGCTATTCACCAGTTGACCTCTGTTGTGTTGAGGCCTCTGAGCCCTCTTTCTTCGCACAAGATGCGTGATTGGTAAATAAATATTAGACTCAGAATCAGAGGATTCATCTTTCTGCTTCCTCTTCGTACCCCCTTGTTTCCTTTCATCTCTGGAGTAGTTTTGCTCCTAGCCTCCACAGGTTGAGTTGGTACTTTCTGCTTCTTATTTCTTGGTTCTTCTGCTGTTGTCAATTTTTTCTTAATCGTATCTTTTGCTCTCTCTACAGGCCGTGCTCCTTGTGATTCGCCACCCTCAGTGTTATTTGCGGTATCTTCATTGTGCTTACTAGACTCACCCGTTGGTTTAATATCCAAGTTTTTCTTCATATAAGTCTGTACCGACTTACTTGTTAACACCTTTTGTGGGATGCAATTTCACCGATTCCCCAAGATTTTCATTCAAAATATTCTGTAGCAATAAAATAATCTGAATGACAAAGCCCTGCGATTGACGTTTAGGAGAATTCACCATGTTCAAAAGAACTTGAAACAGAATTTGAGCCTAGTTGACTTTCAGCCCGGCAGAAATTGCTATCATCATGTCAAGTTTTTCACTAGTAACCTGATCGAACGATCCAGCTTTTGCGTATAGCGTCTTTGCTACAACATCGTGCAGCAAACGGAATTCAATCTTCATTTCTTTTTTCTTGTTGGATGCCTTGAACGGCTCATCAGACCCAGAGAACTGACTTCGCATCTCAGTCACGTCTCCTTTGGAATTTTCAGAAAACTTGTCAACCCTTCAGATAAACCAAAAGCCTCAGTAAACACATCCTTGGTAATTGCCATTTTTCGAGTACCCACAAGACTAACAATCGTCCCTGCAATAACTTTTGCATTAGCAAAAAATTCAATTACAGCCTCCTCATAAACTGAATTGGATGCCTCCAGCAACCCCTTGAGCCCTGAATCCTCCAATAAACAGTTTGACCATTCCACTGTGCTCCATAGTAAGCACAGAATCAAAGTTCACCTGCATAGCATTGACGAAGAGAGAGGATGCTATTTATGATAGTAATATAGTTAGGAATTGAAAACAAATGCAGGAAATTGCAAGAGAGTGCAGTAAATTTGCGTGCAATATTATGGTAGCGCGAAATTTTTGGATGCGTACTGTGAAAAGGTAAAGTAAATTTTTTATGTACGATCGTGATGAGAGAGAGGTTTTTACTAGACACGTGTCATCAATTTGTTAAAGACTTTTGAAATCCTGGAAGAATGACGGTCCTATTTAAAATGAATTTTAAACGCTACCTCAATATCAACCGTTCGATTTTATATACCAGCACGAAAACAATTGAGGCAAACTCCATGATAACGTCACACTACATGTATCCTGAGCTGGTCCAGACCGCATGCCAGCTCGAAGATACTCAGCAGACTTTGGAGTTATCTGTTTGACTCATATTGTTCCCCCTGAATTTGTGCATGCAAAATAGAATCATGACATATCAAGGAGACCTAAAATGTTTCTAAAGTAAGAGAACTTAGCATCCGACAGAGGCTTTGTGAAGATGTCAGCTACTTGCTGATCTGTTGGCACATGCTCTACCCGAACGTTCTTCTTAAGTACATGGTCCCGAATGAAGTGGTGTCTTATGCTTTGTTCTATAATGCAGTACTGGGTTCTGAGTGATCGCAATCGCACTTGTGTTGCCATAGAAAATGGGGGCTGCTTGTGCATCTATGCCGTAGTCCCAGAGTTGTTGAATCCATAACATTTGAGAGCAACAACTTCCAGCTGCAAGAGACTCTGCCTCAGCGGTGGACGTAGCAATTGATGTATGTTTCTTGCTAAACCATGAAATAAGCCTATCGCCCAAAAATTGACAAGTTCCGCTTGCGATGATCTGAAAAACCATTTTTCAGAACCCCAGTGCAAAATGACCGTTTTGCCCCTCAACAGCGGGAAACCCCGATTTGACCCCTGTTGACTTTTAGGAAGTCGCACTTCCCGAAGTCCTCTTCTCGTGCTCAACAGATTGAGCTGAGTATCCGTGCGGGAATCTCGAATCTAGTACTTGTGTGACCCTCAATGGTTCAGGGATACAGCTAGCCGTGGGCCCACAATCATTGTGGCTCCGGAATCACAATTCCGGACCTGCCCAACGGATCATTGTAAAGCGTCTAGCAACATCGCCCCATGATCCCCTAGGTATCACTGATAGTGTCTGCAAGAACCAGTCGGTCGTGGTTAGCATACAGTACGGTCCTTTCAATCCATATATCCCGATCAGATCAACGACCATTGGTAAATCGAGAGTCGCTATAGATCCGATAGCTATGCATACATCTTGGAGATCAAATAGTGACATCGCGAGTGTAACTAGGCAAACACATTTACCTAAAACACTTGTAGTACTCTGGCCAGAGATTTGCACACTATTATCCCCTCAGATAGCATAGGATATCCACGCATGTCT
>KV010209.1:106861-140763 GCA_001598015.1 Dorcoceras hygrometricum | reverse complement strand
AGCAGACATAGTGTTCATCCTGGTGCACGGAAGATGTACCATGCTTTGAAGCCGCACTTTTGGTGGGCTGGCCTGAAGAGCGATGTTGCTGGTTTTGTCGCTCGTTGTTTGAATTTCCAGATGGTAAAGGCCGAAAGGATGAGACCTGGTGGTCTGTTGCAGAGTTTAGAGGTGCCCCAATGGAATTGGGAGCACATTGCGATGGATTTCGTAACGCATTTGCCTCGTTCCAGCCGAGGGTGCGATGATGTTTGGGTAGTTGTAGACCATTTGTCTAAGTCTGCACATTTCATTCCCTATGGGATGACTTTATCGTTGAAGAAGATGGCGAAGCTGTACGTTGATTTTGTTGTTAGATTGCATGGTGTGCCTGTTTCAATCGTCTCTGACCGAGATCCGAGGTTTACTTCCAGATTTTGGAAGAGTTTGCAGACAGCTTTGGGCACTAGATTGGCTATGAGTACCGCGTATCATCCCCAGACAGATGGCCAATCTGAGCGGACTATCCAGACGCTAGAGGATATGTTGCGCGCTGTTGTGTTGGATTTCGGAGGTAGTTGGCAAGATGCGTTGTCTTTGGTTGAGTTTTCGTATAATAACAGCTACCAAGTGACGATTGGCATGGCTCCTTTCGAGGCTTTGTATGGTCGCAAGTGCAGATCGCCAGTGTGTTGGGAAGAAGTGGAGGAGAAGCAGCTATCTGCCCCTGACTTTGTGCAGCAGATGAAAGATCACGTGGATCTTATTAGACAGCGGATGAAAGCTGCCCAGGATCGTCAAGCCAGTTATGCGAATAAGAGGCGTCGACCTCTTGAATTTCAGGTTGGTGATCGTGTATTTCTCAAGGTTTCTCCGTTTCGTAGTGTGATGCGCTTTGGACGCAAGGGAAAGTTAGCCCATCGTTACGTCGGACCATATGAGATTGTTGAGAGGATTGGCCTTTTAGCGTATCGGCTGGGGGGGTTGGCAGAGTTGTCTTCTCTACATGACGTTTTTCATGTTTCCATGTTGAGGAAGTACGAGCCAGATCCGTCTCACATTGTTGCATCGTTATTGTTTTCTTACCAGGATGTGAGGGCGAGCGGCAATACCGCACTCTTATCTCCCTGCTGGGATCGTAGCCACCATGCGCCGAGTGATTAATTACCACAGTTCATGGGCGAGGCAACAGCAGGTCGAGTTGTTTGATGCATCCGGTAAGTGGGTGTTGTATCATGGCGAGTGTCTCACTACCACACTGTGAACTCACCCCGTGGCCACTGTATGTTTTCGATGTTTCTTGGAGCTATGTTTGAGTTCCTTAGCTCCCTTGTGGGTCGAGCTTTCCATTTGTTCTTTGGCGTCTCATGCATAGCACCTGCATTCTTTTCCTTGCTGTTATTTCTGTTGTATTATTGCTCTCCGTACTGGGGTTTGACCCCATGTCCCTCCGGGGCTTGGTTTGTTTCTTTGTTGCGATGTTTTCAGGAAACCCAGGTTCTACAGCTGGTCGTGGTTTCAACCCAGCTGGTGGTGCCCCAGGAGGTGGCTAGTGTGTCCCAGTAGCGTATAGCATATATATATATATATATATATCAGTTAGCCAGGGGGATGCCCTGCGCTTTGTTGTTGTACCCGTAGGGGAATATGATACATGTTGGACTTATGTATGCTTTGTTGTTGAATGTTTATGATTTGGGAACTTATTTTAATTGTTGTTGTATTTTAAATTATATGTTTAAAAACCGTCGGGCCTAAAAGCGAAAATTTTACCCACTTTTTGATAGCTTCCGCATGTGTTTATCTGTTGTGAGCACGAGGCCTGACACCAGCTACCTCCGAAATCCATCACCACAGCTCGCAACATATCCTCTAACGTCTGGATAGTTCGCTCAGATTGGCCGTCTGTTTGGGGGTGATGTGCGGTACTAATAGCCAATCTGGTACCCAAAGCTGTTTGCAAACTCTTCCAAAACCTGGAAGTAAACCTCGGATCTCGGTCGGAAACGATCGAAACAGGCACACCGTGCAGTATAACAACAAAATCCACGTACAGCTTCGCCGTCTTCTTCAACGAGAAGGTCATACCGTAGGGAATAAATTGTGCAGACTTCGACAAACGGTCGATAACCACCCAAATAACATCGCATCCTCTGCTGGAACGAGGCAGATGCGTCACAAAATCCATCGCTATGTGCTCCCAATTCCATTGGGGCACTTCCAAACTCTGCAACAGACCACCAGGTCTCATCCTTTCGGCCTTTACCATCTGGAAATTCAAACAACGAGCGACAAAACCAGCAACATCGCTCTTCAGGCCAGCCCACCAGAAGTGCGGCTTCAACGCCTGGTACATCTTCCGTGCACCAGGATGAACACTGTGCCTACTGCAGTGCGCTTCCCGAAGGATCTCCTCCTTCAAATCAATTAGGTTAGGCACAACCAACCTGCCAAAAAACCTCAAACAACCATCGGATGAGACAGAATAGTCCTCAAGTTCGCCAGCCCTGACCTTCAACTTCAACTCGTGGATGGAAGGATCAGTCCTTTGAGCTGCTCGAATGCTAGAAACAATCTGCGGCTCCACTTGGAACGATGAAACCACAACGCAATCCTCAGCCGGGTAGAATCTCCAACCAGTAGTGTTAAGATGCTCTTGGTCCTTGGAGATGTACAACGAAGCAAGCATCTCACTAGCCTTCCTGCTCAAAGCATCAGCCACTACGTTCGACTTCCCAGGCTGGTATTTAATATCACAATCAAAGTCCTTCAGCAACTCCATCCACCGACGCTGTCTCATATTTAAGTCAGGCTGCGAAAACAGATACTGCAAACTTTTGTGGTCGGAGTACACCACAAACTGCTCGCCGTACAGGTAGTGACGCTAGATATTCAACGCAAAGACCACCGCTGCTAACTCCAAATCATGGAATGGATAACGAGTCTCATAAGGTTTCAACTGCCGTGAGGCATACGCAATGACTTGACCATTCTGCATCAAAACACAGCCCAATCCATTGAGCGAAGCGTCAGAACAAACAACGAATCCACCCGATTCGGACGGCAGTGCCAACACAGGCGCAGTAGTCAACTTTTCCTTAAGCAGCTGAAAGGCATTCTCGCACTGCTCAGACCACACAAACCGCTTGTCCTTCTGGGTCAATTGAGTCATCGGCTTTGCTATACTAGATAATCCCTCAATGAAACGACGGTAATAGCCAGCCAGACCAAAGAAACTGCGAATCTCAGACACATTCCTGGGACGCTCCCAGTTCAGAACAGCATCAACCTTACTGGGATCCACAGAAATCCCCTCGGCTGAAATTACATGACCCAGAAATACAACGCGATCCAGCCAAAACTCGCACTTGGAGAATTTAGCATACAACTGCTGTTCTCTCAACCTCTGCAGGACAATTCCCAAGTGCTCTTTGTGCTGCCTCGGAGTCTTAGAATAAACCAAGATGTCGTCAATGAAAACAATCACAAACTGGTCTATGAACTCTCTGAAAACCCGGTTCATCAGATCCATAAAGACTGCAGGCGCGTTGGTAAACCCAAACGACATCACTAAAAACTCAAAATGTCCGTACCTCGTACGAAACGCAGTATTCTCGACATCTTGATCTCTCACTCTCAGCTGATGGTACCCTGATCGCAGATCAATCTTTGAAACACTGTAGAACCTTGCAACTGATCAAACAGATCATCAATTCTCGACAACGGGTACTTGTTCTTGATTGTCGCTTTGTTCAGCTGGCGAAAATCAATGCACATCCGCATTGAGCCATCCTTCTTCTTCACAAACAATATGGGCGCTCCCCACGGTGACATACTAGGTCGGATAAAACCTTTTTCCAGCAAATCATCTAACTGCACCTTGAGTTCTCTCAACTCCGCAAGCGCCAGACGATACGGGGCACGAGAAATCGGAGCTGTGCCAGGCACCAAATCTATGCTGAAGTTAATCTCCCGCCTCGGAGGAAAACCAGGAATCTCCTCCGGAAACACATCGGGGAAGTGTCGCACCACGGGAACGTCACTGAGCTGCACACGGGAAGAAGATGACGCATCCAACACGTAGATCAGACTAGCATTCCCTATGGACAACAAACTAAACATCTCCATCGTGGAAACTAACGGGATCTTCGATCGAGAATCCTGGCCGTAGAAGTCCCACTTCTCGCCAGACAAAGGCCTAAAACGAACGATACCATGAAAACAATCGACAGAGTCCCTATAGCTGGATAACACATCCATCCCAACTATACAATCAAAATCCCGCAGAATCAATCGGATCAAGTTCGCTAACAAGACATGCTCACCAAACCGCAACACGCCATCTAACAAAACCTCCTGGGAGAACAGACTAACACCGCCAGGGGTAGAAATAGAAACAGCATCGCGCAAAGGAATGGTACACAGACCATGCTCAACAACAAACGAATCAGAAATAAACGAATGCGATGCACCGGTGTCAAACAACACACGTGCAGGAAAATAAAAAACAAGGCAAGTACCTGTGATCACCCGGCTCGATGTCTCCTCCGCCTGCTCCCTAGTGATGGCGTTGACCTGAGCATGCTGGGGTCCAGAGTAAAAAGGCTGAGATGACTGCCCAAAACGCGAAGGTCGAGGCTGCTGGAAAGGCCTGAACTGAGTCTCACCCAACCGAGGCTGCTGAAACTGAGGGGAACGGCCCCTAGACTGACCTCCACGACCCTGAGCCTGGGCCGCGGTCTGCTGAGATCCAGCTGACGGACACACTCTAGCAAAATGCCCGTACTGACCACAAAGGTTGCAGAAACCCTGCACACCAACACACTGCGTAGACGGATGCTTTCCACCGCAAAAGCCACAAAACTCAGACTGAGAACCGCTGCTACTCGAGCTGCCTGAACCCGAAGAGCCAGAACCTGACTTCTTCTTGAACTGCTGATCGCGGGGACGGAACCTCTGACGGCCAGACTGCTGTGCCCCCTGTGGCTGCTGCTGCTGCTGGGGCTGATAGCTGACTGGGAGGACTGTGAAGACTGCGCTCCCTGAATAGCAGGACGACCACCCTGGGCTGCCTGCTGTCTACGAGCACGACGACTACGCAAACCTTCCTCAATGTCGATGGCACTATCCACTGCCTCAGCGTAAGTCTTGGGTTTACTGGTAAGCACCATCTGGTACAAATCTTCATTCAAGCCCTCAAGAAATCTAGTCCGCTTGGCCCTCTCCCGACAAGAAACATGGGGAACGTACGCCAACAGAGAAGAAAACTTCCTAGCATATTCTCGGACAGACATCGAGCCCTGCTCCAGATGATCGAACTCCCGTTCCCGGGCGTTCACATAAGACTCTGGCACATACTCCTGTCGGAAGGTCTCGCAAAAACTGCCCCAAGAGATCCCACACGAGTCTGCATCCTCACTGGACTCGTCACCATTAAAGACTGGAGGGTTCATCCTCTGAAACCGTGCTATCACCACATCCATCCGCTCCATCGGGGGAGGCAAGTCACCAACTTCCTCCTCCTCATCATGCCTACTACGAGTATGACTAGGAGCGCTACGCTGATCCTCATTCTCTCCTGCCGATTCCTCAAACTGCCCCCTACCTCTACCACGACGTCTAGGCGGCATCTACGAAAACACTCAACAGGATCAAGCAAACAGAACAGATACAACATAGATATCACAACAAGATGCAACACATAGTCACATAGTCAAGCACATGCAACACACAACACTGTGCCTAGACTCGAGTGTGATCAAAGAAATTGAGCTTATCCCAGCTTAAGCTCTGATACCAAAAATGTCGGGCCTCGTGCTCGTATCAGAGATAAAACATACAAACACATGCGGAAGCTATTAAAAAGCGGGTAAAATTTTCGCTTTTGGCCTGACGGTTTAAAACAATATAATTTAAAATAATGCGATACTCAAAATAGATATCCCAATTTATAAAAACAACCAACAGTATAGCATAACAACAGCAACCACAACATGTATCCAACTCCAACGACCAAATACAACGACAAAGCACAGGGCATCCCCTAGCTAAGAAAAATGATACATATAAATATGCTATACGCCACTGGGATACTCTAAACACCTCCTGGGGCGCCACCAGCTGGGTTAAAACCACGACAGCTGTAAAACCTGGGTTCCCTGAAAACAACACAAGCAAGGAAAACAACCAAGCCCCAGAGGGACATGGGGTCAAACCCCAGTACGGAGAGCTATTGAAATAGAAAAAATGAATGCATAAGATAAAATGCAGATGCTATGCATGAGACACCGGATAACAGCTGAAGGCTACTACCAACAAGGGAGACAAGGAACTCAAACATAGCTCCAAGAGATCAACAACGAATCAGTGGCCATGGGGTGAGTTCAAAGTGTGGTAATGAGCCACTCGCCTTGACACTACACCCAAATACCAGATGCATCAAACAACTCAACCTGCCATTGCCTCGCCCATGAACTGTGGTAGTTAACCACTCGGTGCATGGTGGCTAACAGATCTCAGCAGGGAGATGAGAGTGCGGTATTGCCGCTCGCCCTCGCATCCTGGTAAGAAACAACAGCAATACAACGGAATACAAAGAAATGGCTACAACAGAATATGAATGCAATATGGGAAATGCGTGTATGCACAAACATAGCAGCTAAAATTAACAGCAATCACGTATGCACACAGCAACATCCACGTCAATGCACAAACAACCATCTAACATTAAATCTCACGCCAGTTCCAAGCTACATCAAGCTCAAATCCGTACTTACAATTATGCTAAATGCTCACCACAACAAGGCCCGTGAAATCTGATTCCAACCTGCTAAAATCACACGCAAGGTTTCAGGGAAAATACAACCAAAACTCACGGCCCTGCACAAGAACTCACGACTGGAAATTGACATACACAAACCAACCTTAAATTCTACCCAACAACTTAACAGGAAGCTTAAAACAAGGCTTAGAACAAGATTCCAACAACCGAATTCGAAAGCTACCTGCGAACACAACACACGGCTGAAAGACAGGAGCTTCGAGCTTTTGTTCCAGTCAACGATAGCCTCCAAAATGGGTAAGAGATGAAGGAGCTTTCCAAGAGGAGTCCAACGCTACCTCGAACATGAAAAATGGTGGCCGGAAGCGACAGGAATCACCGGATAAAATCTACGGTGAACAGTGCTCTAGGGTTCGAGAAGCAGAGGTCGACAATCGGGAGAATTTTACTAAGTATGTGATCAGGTGAAATAAAACAAAACCAAGCCTTGATTCTTATATAAACGCGAGAAATCTGGTTAATTATTCCACCGACAACAACAGATCCCTCTACAAACTAACGCATGCGCTACATTGCTCAAAAGCCATGGTGAAATCTGATTTCCAAAACCCAGGGACGCTGAAAGCTGGAAAATGACGCTAAAGCTAAAACGACATCGCACAACAACACGGTAAAATATGGAAATGCTAACGCTACTGCGGAGAAGTCTGAACAATAAAACCAACGCTGGAGAGATCTGGACAATTTACACACTAGGCGCTAAACACTTGCACGCTACACCAACACGACGACGTAGCGGAGAAGTCTGGACAACAAGCGTTAAACGCTAAACGCTGCCTCAATCAACAGATCTCATCCCACGTGACCAGATCTCTCACGTTAGCTCAATTCGGCGTCGCGTTGCACTAACACAAAACACGCGGGGCAGATTTCTACAAAAACAAGCGCGACCGATTTCACCTCTACACAGGAAATCCAGACTTCACGAAACGACGTCGTTTCCGCCCCTACACTACAAAAACACGCTGCACAAAAACAAAGGCACCAGCGACCAGATTTCTCAAGAAACCCGAACAGCTTCCACCGAAACCGAGCAGATCTCTCAAAAACCAGATTTCTCACTCGAAATCTCGAAAATATCAAAATTTCCAGAATTGCTCTAAATGCGATTTCCGACCCGAAAATGCGAACGAAACTTTCAAATAGAACTCCGAACACCCAGAATTCTTTAAAATTCGATTAATCCAACAATTAATCTTTATTACAATTTTAGGTCTCACAGTATGTGTCGACTGAGCAGCAAGTAGCTGACATCTTCACAAAGCCTCTACCAGACGCTAAGTTTTCTTATTTTAGAAACATCTTAGGTCTCATTGAATTGCCTTGATTGTTTGTGTACTAACGCTATTGCAGGTTGTTAGCCATTGCTTCAATCAACAGTAGGTCTATTGTTCAGGGGGAACGATAAGACTATCGGCTGAGGTAAGCCTCTCGCATTGTGAGATTATCAGTCGTAGGGAGAACCAGGAGCTGAATTGTTAAGCGCGACGTCAGCTGAATATGTTACGACTGGACACACTCAGTTGTTACATATACACAGCTGATGCTTATTTGTGATCAGCCCCTGTCACCCTAAACGATACATTAAAAATCAGCTGTGATGTTGTTAATTCAGCCGCAGCAGTTGTGACGTATATACATTTTGGCGCGTGTTTTCAATCCTTTCCCTGTACGGGTTAAATCTTTCCAAATTATTTTCAAAATACTGTACGCACCATTGGATTATTGACACGTGGTTGTCATAATTCCACTCGTGACATCTACATCGTTTCCTATTCTTTCACCTTTTCGCATTCCTTACATATTTATAGTGTTTTCCTCTTTGCTAACGCTTACCTTGCAAACTTTGCTCTCTGGTATTCTCGTATTCTCTTGTGTTTTTCTGCGTATATCTTTCAGGAAATCTCTCGCCATCTTTCGACTATTGACAATGGAATCTTCATACTACACCAACACTCTTCATGTCAACTTTGAATCTGTTTTGGCCATGGACGACCCAGGTATGGTGTTTATGTTTCAAGCCCTAATGGAATCTGGTCTAGAGGGATTTTTGGGTTGTCCAGCAGTAATCTATGAAGCTGCTTTGGTCGATTTATTTGAGAATGCGTCAGTTCGAGATGGTGTGGTTATCAGTACAGTTGCTGGGCAACTGGTAGAAATTTCTGAGGAGTGGTTTGCAGAGACTTTTGAGTTACCAGCAGTTGATTTGGCAGACTTATCGGAGATCCCCAAGGATATAATATTTGATGCTAGGAGCATCGTTTCTCTATCTGGTGAGCTTGTGAGTACGTCGGGAAAGAAGAAGGAAATGAAGATCCAGTTTCGCCTCCTCTGTGATATTATGGCAAAAACTATATCATAAAGGCAGGATATTTTAATGCAATCATCGTGGAGAAGTTTTTGATGCTAACGGAAATCGTCTGTGGAGTACGGATTAATTGGACCAGTGTACTGTTCAATATTTTTAAGAATATGGTGACTCCAGGATCAAAGAAAGCCAAGGGCTTTGCTGTTCAAATCAGTCTCTTACTGGAAAATGCTCCAAATCTGGAACTGGGAGAATCTTCGGAGTTTCCCTCTTAAAAGATTCTAACAGAAAGGACAGTTCATCGCTACATTGTTCTAAATGATAAAGTTGGTGCAGAAGAAGTGGCTGCTGGACCAAAGGTAAAGAAGGCACCTGTAAAGAGGGCTGCGTCTAAGAAACGACCAGCTGCTGCTGCTGTTGGAGAGCCAGTCCTGAAGAAGAAGAGGACATCAAAGAAGAAATCTGGTTCTTTGAAAGAAAATGAGGAGATGGTGGCAGTTGCACTGGAAGCGGTGCCCATTCAAATGATTGAGCCAATTCCTGCCGCACCAGCTGTTGATGATGAAGTTGAAGAGCAACCAGCTGATGAGGTTGCCACTGCGACTGGTGAACAAGAACCAGCTGCTGAGCATATGGATGAGCAGATGGCAGATACAACAGCTGATGATGAGACCCTTGTTGAGACTATCACTGAACCAGTAGTAGAGCCCACTGCTGAGGAGGCTATACCCATATCTGTTGATAACGTGGATGTTATCATTGAGCAGGTGATCGCTAAAACTGCTCAGATGGGACCAGACGAGGAAGTTCATGGAGTTGGTACATCTGATGTTGGAGATCAACCAGCTGGAACAGCTGATGATTCAGTACCTTGGTTTAATCTTCCATATGAAGTGCTGATTGCTCGTGATTCTGAGCGAGTCTTTGAAATGGCCAGTGACACGAAAGATGAGGAGATGGAAACAATTGTTGTTGGAGACCAGCAGTTACAGACTGTTGACGTGGTTGACAGCAGGGCAGATGCTGCAGCTGATTATTTTGTGGAAGAGCCGGTGGAGGAAACAGAGGCAGAAGCTGGTGAACTATCAGCAGATGAAGCTATGTCGCTAGAGGATATTTTTCTGACAATTCCAATAGATTGCCCAATACCGTCTTCCGGTGTGGAGGTAACAAGAATTACTTTAGAGAAGAGCATCTCAATTCCTGGAGTTGATGAGCGGACCTGGTATCTGGCCAGTCTCCCACAAATTCCAGTGGATGATAAAGGGAAGGAGCTTCTTATGGAGAAAGACCCAGTGAAGGGCAATCCTGTGAAGGAACAAATTTTGTTGACTCTTGCTGATATTGAGTGTCTTGTAAAGTTACGGGAGCAGGTGATAGAAGAGGTGGCTAAATTCTTTTATTCTTTCAGCTTTAAGAGGTTAGCAAAGCTACAAATAGATGACTCTTATTTTGCTAAGGAAGAACTCGTGTTGTCATGGGCTGAAGCAGAATCGACTGGAGTAGCCCTTCAACGGTGAATGTATATTTTGCTAAAATACAGAGAGTTGCTGCTAAGAAAAGTTTTGGAGGCCAGGAAATTAAATTTTGTCCCTGGTGAAGGTTCATCAGCCACGGATCTCAAAATCATGGATAAATTATCTGATATTCATTCTTTTGTGTTATAAGAGTTGAAGGAACAGGCAAAAGCACACGGTCTTACGTGGAAGAAGACGTGCTGCTCGAAGATTTTTGAAGGGCGTCCACGTGATCGCGGTGCCGTCATAGCCAGAACCAACAGCAACACTCCATCTAAGTGATGGATTAGAACTATGATTCTCGTTGATGGAGTTTGGGTCGTTGAACCATGCAGTGATCACTGGGTAAAGATCCTTCGGCCGACTGTAAATCATGAAGTTCCTGTTAGAGTAGATGCCCAACTAGCCAACTTGTGGCGTGTGGGTTTATAGACTCTTGTACGAAACAATATTTATATATGATATTCACATTTATTTATATGGCATTCTTTACTTTCATTGTGTTGTATAATGATTAACAATTGCGTTGAGTAAAGACCTAGAATACACCGAAGTATATGTTAGATGTGATAGTGGGTATGACGGCTATCATGAAACACATCTAATAGTCACTGTGTATTCTGAACATGTTCCTAGTCGATTGGGCCGTCAAAATGAGGATAAGGCCGCCCGAGCTAGAGACTAGTATCTGCGATGCGAAGTATCATGTTTCATTGATAGGGAACATTGTGATGTTCTGAGCATGCAGATAGATAGTGACCTGGTGATCTATCGACTACCCTCGTTCGGACTTTCCAAGTGGTTACCATTTGTCGAGTGGATAAGTCCGAGGTCTTGGTTGTACTGATTAGTCCTCACGACTCGAAACGTCATTGAGACTCTAAATGATAGGCGTCTCACTTTTACTCGTTTTCCGACTCACTTGGGGTCATCAGGCGGCGGGATTGGGTGAGACCCCGATGCATGTAGGAGTCGATGCATCGTTGTCGAGGATTCACCGCTCGCAGACATGTGTGGATATACTATGCTATCTGAGGGGATAATAGTGTATAAATCTCTGGCCAGAGTACTAGAAGTGTTTTAGGTAAATGTGTTTACCTAGTTACACTCGCGATGTCACTATTCGATCTCCAAGATGTACGCATAGCTATCGGATCTATAGCGACTCTCGATTTACCAATGGTCGTTGATCTGATCGGCATATATGGATTGAAAGGACCGTACTGTACGCTAACCACGACCAACTGATTCTTGCAGGCACTATCAGTGATACCTAGGGGATCATGGGGCGATGTTGCTAGACGCTCTTACCATGATCCGTTGGGCGGGTTCGGAATTGTGATTCCGGAGCCACAATGGTTGTGGGCCCACGGCTAGCTGTATCCCTGAACCATTGAGGGTCACACAAGTACTGGATTCGAGATTCCCGCACGGATACTCAGCTCAATGTGTTGAGCATGAGAAGAGGATTTTGGGGAGTGCGACATCCTAAAAGTCAACAGGGGTCAAATCGTGATTTCCCGCTGTTGAGGGGCAAACGGTCATTTTGCACTGGGGTTATGAAAAATGGTTTTTCAGATCATAGTATTCAGTTTTGGAAACTGAGTCGATCGGTCCGATCTGATCGGAGATCGGCACGATGAAGTCACGGTGATAGGGATGAACGGAATGTTCATCCGTTGGACCTGGGCCCGTTGGGCCGGTCCAAGACTATGACTAAGTCTATTTAATTAGACTTAAGCTTCATTATACAATACAATACACTACACAACCTAACCCTAAACCTAGCTCTAAGCGCCATCTCTCCCCTCCTCCAAAAGCCTCGTCGCCGCCGCCGCCGGTGCACGCCGCCGTCGCCGCCGGTTCACGCCGCCGTCGCCGCCGCCGCTTCGCCGGAATTTGTTCCGGCCAATATTTTGAGGTGAATCCATCTGCGCCGATCTCATCAGGCCTTCTAGTGCAGGCTGACGAAGGAGTCTTGCATCCGGTCGTGGACCTGATTGACGGATCTACCGCCGCCTACCGTGAAGAGCCGGCGTTCTTGTAATTCCGGTTGGAGCCAGGCACGAGTTGCCAGCAAGGTAGTCATCTAAACACCCTATGAATGTCATATAGTGTTATTGTTTGAATTGTATTGATCGTCTCCCGGCCAATTTTTGTTCTTCCGCTGCCTCGTCGGGAGGCGTGATCCGGATCCGCCGCGGTTCCCCGACAGTGGTATCAGAGCCAGGTTTTCGGATTTGATCAATATAATTGTTGCCATATTGTATCTAACATCTCGATTTTTCAGAAACGAAATCAAGAACAAACAAATTTTTGTTGCTTCGGCATGGCTGCGGCCCCTTCCCCGCGCGCAAGTGCGCGCGCGACGTGCGTACTGGATGCGCATGGCGGCCGAATTGTGGCCGCCTCCTTCTCGCAAGGAGGCCGACGCTGGGCAGCAACTTGGCCAAAGGCTGGCCGCGCAAGTTGTTGCGCACTGGTCGACCGCGTGTCGCGGCTGTTTTTCGCACGGCCGTGCGCATGGAAGTGCACCGCTCCTGGCCGACCGATGCTGCTGATTTATTGCAAAATTGTTGCGCAAATTCCAGTGACCACGCGCAAGCAAGTTGCGCGGTGACCGGCCATACGATATCGGGCCCGTTTTGGTCGATTTTGAAATTTTGAGATTTTTGGGCCTAGAATTGTTTTAAGCCCAATTTGATACAATTAAATTGCAAAATACGATTTTAATTTTGAAATATGATTTTATAAATTAAATATGATTTTGTTGATTAAAATTTGATTTTATCGACAAAATACGATTTTTACAATTAAATTGCAAAATACGATTTTAATTTTGAAATATGATTTTATAAATTAAATATGATTTTGTTGATTAAAATTTGATTTTATCGACAAAATACGATTTTATTTATAAAATGCGATTTCATAATTAAAAAATGATTTTGCGGATAAATAATTAGATTATTTAATTTATGCATGTTAATTAGATTATCTGCATGATTGGGGTGATCGAGAGCCGTGTCCAATTTGTTAGGTGTATGCGATAGGTTTTTGTGATTCGGTTTGTAAATATTTTGATTATCATTTAAAGTGGGCCTGTTTGTGACCCGTTCCCACCCCTTGATAAATGTATCCCTTATATGTCATGATAAATTTAAATGTAAATTACTAGATTTAGTGGAAGGACATCCGAAGACGGTGGACAATGACGATCAAGAATATTGAAGACCGAAGATCTGTAAAACCGGAAGCATTGTAATAGGATTGCATTGCATATTGCATTACCCCTAGGATTGGACCCAGGTCCGTGACTGGCAACCACGGACCGCATAGCTCTCGCGATCGATCATCCCAATATTTATATATGTTGATATATAGTTTAATTGAATCCGCATGTTGCATGTTTTAAATTTGATTTAAAATAAATGCATGTGACCAAATTTTCAAAATTAAAATCCCTCGTTTTAAATACGATCGCGAGAAACATTTATTTATTTCTGTCTTCTGATTTTAAGTTGTTGTTGAGAAACGTTTTATTTGTTCCCGAATTAATAAAGAACATTATTTCTGTTTCTATGCTTGATAGTGATGGATATTCTGGTATGTTTGCTAATTCGATTTGAAATATTTACAAGAATGAATGTTTAATTGGAATTGGGGAACGCGAAAATGATTTATACACCTTAAAATTAAAAGACGTTCCAACTCGCGATGTCGAAGCACATACAACAACGATTAAAAGGAAACACGATAACTTGAACCCAGCACAACTTTGGCACGCTAGGCTAGGTCATATTTCTCTAAGTAGGATGAACAAGTTGTTAGAGTAGATGCCCAACTAGCCAACTTGTGGCGTGTGGGTTTTATTGACTCTTGTACAAACGATCTTTATATATGATATTCGCATTTTCTTATATGGCATTCTTTACTTTCATTATGTGTGCAATGATTTACAATTGTGTTGAGTAAAGACCTAGAATACACTAAAGCGTATGTTAGATGTGATAGTGGGTATGACGGCTATCATGAAACACATCTAATAGTCGCTGTGTATTCTGAACTGGTGGGCTGGCCTGAAGAGCGATGTTGCTGGTTTTGTCGCTCGTTGTTTGAACTGCCAGATGGTTAAGTCCGAAAGGATGAGACCTGGTGGTCTGTTGCAGAGTTTAGAGGTGCCCCAATGGAATTGGGAGCACATTGCTATGGATTTTGTGACGCATTTGCCTCGTTCCAGCCGAGGATGCGATGTTGTTTGGGTAGTTGTAGACCGTTTGTCTAAGTCTGCACATTTCATTCCCTATGGGATGACCTTCTCGTTGAAGAAGATGGCGAAGCTGTACATTGATTTTGTTGTTAGATTGCATGGTGTGCCTGTTTCAAGCATCTCTGACCGAGATCCGAGGTTTACTTCCAGACTTTGGAAGAGTTTGCAGACAGCTTTGGGCACTAGATTGGCTATGAGTACCGCGTATCATCCCCAGACAGATGGCCAATCTGAGCGGACTATCCAGACGCTAGAGGATATGTTGCACGCTGTTGTGTTGGATTTCGGAGGTAGTTGGCAAGACGCGTTGTCTTTGGTTGAGTTTTCGTATAATAACAGCTACCAAGTGACGATTGGCATGGCGCCTTTCGAGGATTTGTATGGCCGCAAGTGCAGATCGCCAGTGTGTTGGGAAGAAGTGGGGGAGAAGCAGCTATCTGCCCCTGACTTTGTGTAGCAGATGAAAGATCACGTGGATCTTATTAGACAGCGGATGAAAGCTGCCCAGGATCGTCAAGACAGTTATGCGAATAAGAGGCGTCGACCTCTTGAATTTCAGGTTGGTGATCGTGTATTTCTCAAGGTTTCTCCGTTTCGTAGTGTGATGCGCTTTGGACGCAAGGGAAAGTTAGCCCCTCGTTACGTTGGTCCGTATGAGATTGTCGAGAGGATTGGCCCTTTGGCTTATCGTTTATTGTTACCGTTCGAGTTATCTTCTCTGCATGACGTCTTTCACGTTTCCATGTTGAGGAAGTACGAGCCAGATCCGTCTCTTGTGCTTGGAACTGACGAGGTAGAGCTAGATCAGTCGTTGACCTATCAGGAATATCCTTTGCAGATCCTTGGCAGAAAAGAGAAACAGTTGAGGAATAAGACCATTCCTTTAGTAATGGTGCAGTGGAGCAAGCATGGTAGGGAAGAAGCTACTTGGGAGCTGGAGGAGAAGATGCAGCGCGAGTGGCCGCATCTGTTTGAGTAGCTGTTAGGCTATATTTTTCCAGTAGCTAGTAGTTTTGCTGTTTTCCTTCCTTAGTTGTTGTGTTTTGTTTGCTCAGTTATCTTGAACTCTTGGACTCAGTTGAGTTATTCCTGACTTTTTTGATTTCGAGGACGAAATCGTGTCTTAGTGGGGAAGAGATGTGAGACTCGTGTAATCGCTGATCAGATTTTGGTTTCGAAAGAGTCTGCCTTGGACCAGCTGTTGGTCGTTGTGCTTGGCGATCGGTTGTCGTTAAGTGTTAGAATAAGCTGTAGGTAAATATCAGATGTCGCGCGGGTGATATCTGGTTCAGATGTGTGTATCAGCTGTAAAGCTAGGAATCAGCTGGAGCAGCAGCGCTTCGTTAGATTTCAGATGTTGGATTCAGCGGTGACACGTTGATGTGTTTCGTAGCGGGTAGCAAAACTACGTAGATTTGTAGGTGATGACAAGAAGCCGACGTCTTAGAGAGGGTGAAACCCACTTGAGGCTGGGAAATGGAGCAAGAGTTGCTGCTGTGGGACCTGGATTTGTAATTGAGATTTTTCGTTGGAATGAATCGATAAATAGAGGTTCTGCTGGTTTAAGATCTCTATTTGAGTGTTTGAGTTGGATTTTCGGGTTCCATTTCGTGTGTTGAACAATTCTGTAGATTTTGTATTTTTTTCGCATATTTGAGGTACCTGCTGGATAACGTGTCAGCTGGTTTGGAGAGCTAGCTACTGGTCTGTGGCAAAACCAGTCGAAGCGTGCTTTAGCTCGAGATTCTTGAAACGCCGTCGTTTGCGTGAAGTCTGGTTGCGTTTGTTGTGATCAGCAGATGCTTTAGCGTAGTTGCGTTGAGGGTTAAAACGACTGCATTTAGATTAGTTGGCGCGACGTAGTTTGGATGTTGCGTCTGGTACCAGCTGGTAGATCGCGTTTGAGTTCCTGCTGGTCGATCAGCAGATGTAGAGGTCAACGCGGGTCAACATTCCTGTAGCTCGAAGAGTATGCGTCGTCATTTCGTTGTTGCGACTGGGAGTCCAGCTACGAGTGAGTTTGGACGCTATTACTTGCTGCTGGTATTTCGCGAGAGTTTGCGACTGGATGACGTCAGTGGAGCGACGTCGTTCGAATTAGTTGCAACGCTGCGTTTTGAGGTTGCGACTGGATCCAGCAGAGAGAGAGAAGCGTTGCGTTGTTTTGTCTTGCGACTGGATACCCAGCTGCTGGTTTAGTATGCGACGTCGTTTGAGTAAGTTGGTGCGACGCCGTTTTGAGAACCAGCCGTTAGTCATTTTAGCGATTGTTGTATAGATCAGCTGCTGGTTCTTGCGTCTGCTGGTTTGGGAAATTGTTAGTGTCGACTGGTTTTTTCGGTAGACAATTATTGGTGTTGATTTCCAGTCGTTGCTAGTGCTATTTATAGGAAGACTTGGTCTTCGTATCGTGATATCTTTTCCCATACTTAGCAAATATTTCCAGCCTTTCGTTCCTTATCTTTCGAACCCTAGAGCACTGTTCAGCCGTGAGCTTTCCGGCGATTTCCCGTCATTCCGGTGGTTGTTGTGGCTCGTGCGAGGTAGCGTTGGACTCCTCTTGAGAAGCTCTTCCAATTCATACCAGTTTTAGAAGCTGTAATTGGCTAGTCGAGGAACGCGAAGTTGCTGCCGTTCGAGTGTTGCGTCGATTTGGTAGAACTACGTTCTGGTTTTCGGTGAGACCTTGTTTCTAACCTTAGTTCTTAAGTTTTTATGTAATTGTTGAGGTAATTGGAACAGCTGGTCGAGTGAAGCTCCCAGCCGTGAGCTTGATTAGAAACCTGTTAGATTTACGTTGTGTATGCCGTGTGTTTAACAGGCTTTTACCAGAGTCTTCGGGATTTCTCGCAGGGTTAGTTGTTGCTCAGTATAAGGTACGGATTTGAGCTTGTTTTACAGTTTTCAGGAAACCCATGTTCTACAGCTGGTCGTGGGTTTAACCCAGCTGGTGGTTCCCCAGGAGGTGGCTAGTGTGTCCCAGTAGCATATAGCATATATATATATATATGTATCAGTTAGCCAGGGGGATGCCCTACGCTTTGTTGTTGTACCCGTAGGGGAATATGAAACATGTTTGAATTATGTATGCTTTGTTGATTGAATGTTTATGATTTGGGAACTTATTTTAAGTATTGTTGTATTTTAAATTATGTTTCAAACCGTCGGGCCTAAAAGTGAAAATTTTACCCACTTTTTGATAGCTTCCGCATGTGTTTATCTGTTGTGAGCACGAGGCCTGACAAGTTCCAAGCAAGACACCATCGCGGATTCAACCACTGAGGCTGAGTACATCGCAGCATCAGCTGCTGCTAAGGAGGCCGTTTGGATAAGAAATTTCGTCCAAGAGTTGGGCGTCATTCCTAATGGAGTTGGTCCAGTCCCGGTGTACTGCGACAACGCGGGTGCCATTGCGCAAGCAAAGGAGCCTAGGTCTCACCAAAGATCCAAACACATACTGAGGAAATACCACATAATCCGGGATATTGTTGCTAGAGGTGACATAGCAGTTGAGAGAGTCGCCTCTGCAGACAACATTGCTGATCCACTTACGAAGCCCTTGCCTGGAACGTTGTTTGAAAAACATCGCGAAACAATGGGACTACGTCTGATGAGTAGTTGGCTTTAGGGCAAGTGGGAGATTGTTAGAGTAGATGCCCAACTAGCCAACTTGTGGCGTGTGGGTTTATAGACTCTTGTATGAAACAATCTTTATATATGATATTCGCAATTTTTATATGGCATTCTTTACTTTCATTGTGTTGTATAATGATTAACAATTGCGTTGAGTAAAGACCTAGAATACACCGAAGTGTATGTTAGATGTGATAGTGGGTATGACGGCTATCACAATCTTTATATATGATATTCGCAATTTTTATATGGCATTCTTTACTTTCATTGTGTTGTATAATGATTAACAATTGCGTTGAGTAAAGACCTAGAATACACCGAAGTGTATGTTAGATGTGATAGTGGGTATGACGGCTATCATGAAACACATCTAATAGTCACTGTGTATTCTGAATATTTTCCTAGTCGATTGGGCCGTCAAAATGAGGATAAGGCCGCCCGAGCTCCACACTAGTATCTGCGATGCGTAGTACCATGTTTCATTGGTAGGGAACATTGTGATGTTCTGAGCATGCAGATAGATAGTGACCTGGTGATCTATCGAACTACCCTCGTTCGGACTTTCCAAGTGGTTACCATTTGTCGAGTGGATAAGTACGAGGTCTTGGTTGTACTGATTAGTCCTCACGACTCGAAACGTCATTGAGACTCTACATGTTAGGCGTCTCACTTTGACTCGTTTGCCGACTCACTTGTGGTCATCAGGCGGCGAGATTGGGTGAGACCCCGATGCATGTAGGAGTCGATGCATCGTTGTCGAGGATTCATCGCTCGCAGACATGCGTGGATATCCTATGCTATCTGAGGGGATAATAGTGCATAAATCTCTGGCCAGAGTACTAGAAGTGTTTTAGGTAAATGTGTTTACCTAGTTACACTCGCGATGTCACTATTCGATCTCCAAGATGTACGCATAGCTATCGGATCTATAGCGACTCTCGATTTACCAATGGTCGTTGATCTGATAGGGATATATGGATTGAAAGGACCGTACCGTACACTAACCACGACCAACTGGTTCTTGCAGGCACTATCAGTGATACCTAGGGGATCATGGGGCGATGTTGCTAGACGCTCTTACCATGATCCGTTGGGCAAGTCTGGAATTGTGATTCCGGAGCCACAATGGTTGTGGGCCCATGGCTAGCTGTATCCCTGAACCATTGAGGGTCACACAAGTATTGGATTCGAGATTCTCGCACGGATACTCAGCTCAATGTGTTGAGCATGAGGAGAGGATTTTGGGGAGTGGGACTTCCTAAAAGTCAACAGGGGTCAAATCGGGATTTCCCGATGTTGAAGGGCGAAACGGTCATTTTGCACTGCGGTTCTGAAAAATGGTTTTTCAGATCATAGTATTCAGTTTCGGAAACTGAGTCGATCGGTCCGATCTGATCGGCGATCGGAGTTATGATGAAGTCACGGTGATAGGGATGAACGGAATGTTCATCCGTTGGACCCGGGCCCGTTGGGCCGGTCCAAGACTATGACTAAGTCTATTTAATTAGGCTTAAGCTTCTCATAACTTAATACTACAACACTTAACTCTTGATACAAAAACCTAAACCTAGAGCAAGTGTGCGCCGCCCTCCCTCCTCTCCAAAAGCCGCCGTGCGCCGCCGCCGCCGCCTCTCTTCGCCGAAAATTGTTTCGGCCAATCTTGATGAGGAGAATCCATCCGCGTCGATCTCGTCAGGCCTTCTAGTGCAGGCTGACAAAGGAGTCTCGCATCTGGTCGTGGACCAGATTGACGTTATCTACCGCCGCCTATCGTGAAGTGCCGGTTTCCTCGAGAAACTGGTCGGAGCCAGGAACGAGTTTCCAGCAAGGTAGCAATCTAAACACCCTATGAATGTCATAGATTATCTGTTCTTTGAATTGTATTGATCGTCTCCCGACAAAATTTGTTCTTCCGCTGCCTCGTCGGGAGGCGTGATCCGGATCCGACGCGGCTACCCCAACATGGATGTGAAAACTGCGTTCCTTAATGGAAACATTAAGGAAGAGATCTATATGACGCAGCCTGAGGGTTTCACATCTGTTGGAAGCGAGCATAAGGTATGCAAGCTTCAGAGATCGATCTACGGTCTCAAACAAGCATCGATAAGTTGGAACCTGAGATTCGATGAAACAATTAACTAATTTGGTTTCATCAAGAATCCCGATGAGCCATGTGTATATAAGAAGGTAGTTAAAAGCGCTGTGACATTCCTCGTAACTTATGTTGATGACATTCTACTCATTGGGAATGATGTAGGAATGCTGCAGTCAACCAAAGTCTGGTTGTCTAGTAGATTTTTGATGAAGGACATGGGTGAAGCATCCTATATTCTTGGAATACAGATCTATCGGGATAGATCGAAACGGATGCTCGGACTCACCCAAGCCACCTACATCGATACCATACTTAAGAGGTTCTCTATGGAAGAGTCCAAGAGAGGACACCTACCTTTGTGCCATGGGGTCACTCTATCTAAGTCTATGTGTCCGAAGACTGATGAGGAGATAGAGAGTATGACACGTGTGCCATATGCCTCGGCAATAGGTAGTATTATGTATGGCATGATCTCGACTAGCCCGGATGTCGCATATGCTCTGAGTGTCACGAGCCGCTACCAGGCCAACCCCGGCCAATTGCATTGGAAGGCTGTGAAGGATATTCTTAAGTACTTGCGAAGGACTAAAAATATGTTCATGGTCTATGGGGATGGTGAACTGAAACTGGAAGGCTACACTGATTCTAGCTTCCAGTGTGACGTGGATGATTCGAATTATACCTCTGGATTTGTATTCATGCTCAATGGTGCTGCTGTCTCTTGGAAGAGTTCCAAGCAAGACACCATCGCGGATTCAACCACTGAGGCTGAGTACATCGCAGCATCAGCTGCTGCTAAGGAGGCCGTTTGGATAAGGAATTTCGTCCAAGAGTTGGGCGTCATTCCTAATGGAGTTGGTCCAGCCCCGATGTACTGCGACAACGCGGGTGCCGTTGCGCAAGCAAAGGAGCCTAGGTCTCACCAAAGATCCAAACACATACTGAGGAAATACCACATAATCCGGAATATTGTGGCTAGAGGTGACATAGCAGTTGAGAGAGTCGCCTCTGCGGACAACGTTGCTGATCCACTTACGAAGCCCTTGCCTGGACCATTGTTTGAAAAACATCGCGAAACAATGGGACTGCATCTGATGAGTAGTTGGCTTTAGGGCAAGTGGGAGATTGTTAGAGTAGATGCCCAACTAGCCAACTTGTTGCGTGTGGGTTTATAGACTCTTGTATGAAACAATCTTGATTGTACTGATTAGTCCTCACGACTCGAAACGTCATTGAGACTCTACATGATAGGCGTCTCACTTTGACTCGTTTGCCGACTCACTTGGGGTCATCAGGCGGCGGGATTGGGTGAGACCCCGATGCATGTAGGATTCGATGCATCGTTGTCGAGGATTCACCGCTCGCAGACATGCGTGGATATCCTATGCTATCTGAGGGGATAATAGTGTATAAATCTCTGGACAGAGTACTAGAAGTGTTTTAGGTAAATGTGTTTACCTAGTTACACTCGCGATGTCACTATTCGATCTCCAAGATGTACGCATAGCTATCGGATCTATAGCGACTCTCGATTTACCAATGGTCGTTGATCTGATCGGGATATATGGATTGAAAGGACCGTACTGTACGCTAACCACGACCAACTGGTTCTTGCAGGCACTATCAGTGATACCTAGGGGATCATGGGGCGATGTTGCTAGACTCTCTTACCATGATCCGTTGGGCGGGTCCGGAATTGTTATTTCGGAGCCACAATGGTTGTGGGCCCACGGCTAGCTGTACCCTTAACCATTGAGGGTCACACAAGTACTGGATTCGAGATTCCCGCACGGATACTCAGCTCAATGTGTTGAGCATGAGAAGAGGATTTTGGGGAGTGCGACTTCCTAAAAGTCAACAGGGGTCAAATCGTGATTTCCCACTGTTGAGGGGCAAAACGGTCATTTTGCACTGGGGTTATGAAAAATGGTTTTTCAGATCATAGTATTCAGTTTTGGAAACTGATTCGATCGGTCCGATCTTATCGGCGATCGGAGTTACGATGAAGTCACGATGATAAGGATGAACGGAATGTTCATCCGTTGGGCCCGTGCCCGTTGGGCCGGTCCAAGACTATGACTAAGTCTATTTAATTAGATTTAAGCTTCATTATACAATACACTACACAACCTAACCCTAAACCTAGCTCTAAGCGCCGTCTCTCCCCTCCTCCAAAACCCTCGCCGCCGCCGCCGCTTCACCCGAATTTGTTCCGGCCAATCTTTCGAGGAGAATCCGTCCGTGCCGATCTCGTCAGGCCTTCTAGTGCAGGCTGAATAAGGAGTCTCGCATCCGGTCGTGGACCTGATTGACGGATCTACCACCGCCTACCGTGAAGAGCCGGCGTTCTTGTAATTCCGGTTGGAGCCAGGCACGAGTTGCCAGCAAGGTAGTCATCTAAACACCCTATGAATGTCATATAGTGTTATTGTTTGAATTGTATTGATCGTCTCCCGGCCAATTTTTGTTCTTCCGTTGCCTCGCCGGGTGGCGTGATCCGGATCCGCCGCGGTTCCCCGACAGTTCCGAGGCAGTTGTCTTATGTAGACACTCTTCCAGCAGTAAGTACATTCTTCAAGTTGAAAAAGAAGAGATGGGTGGATGTATGTTTGGAGGTTATTGAATTCTTTGGTTCAGGGAGACTCCTACCAGTGGGTTCAGTAAATTTTTGCAGAGCCGTATCAGTTGTTGAACCAGCCTACAGTTTTGTCTCGCACCAGCAGACAGTATTTTCCTTGAGGTTATCTCAGTTTTGTACAGTTTTTATTCGATACAGTTTATTCAGTAGGTTGAGTACAGCGGATATTACCAGTTTTGTTGCATCTATTGCTTCTGAGAGAACAACTTTGAGAAGTGTACAAATTACTCCTTCTTCAGCAGTTAGCCCGCATATTCCTTCAGTTGCCGGTACAGATTTTGTTGCACAGAGGGTACCTATGGTATTAGATCAGCGTCATTTCTCCTCTTCTAGTTCAGATGAGTCTATGCATTTCAATGATCATGACACTGCTGCTACTGTATTCTCTCTAATAGCTACTTCCACTCCTGATGTTACAGAGGCATTAGCCTAGCTGCGAGCTTTGATTGAACAAATCAGAGAAAGAGATGATGGTGCTAAGCTCAAAGACACATTTCTACTGCACCTTCACGGCATTGAGAAGAGGTTTACAGCACGCTTTGATGACAAAGACAGAGTGCTTGGGGCGTTGCGCAAAGATTCTCATGATCAAAGAAGTCTCTTGTCGTTGGATATCAAATCATCTCACAAGCAGTTAAGCACTCAAATTGCTACTGCTGCATTGGATACAGTTGATGTCAGGAGGGTAGCTAAAGAGCTTGATGCTAAAGTCACTTACTTAGATGGGCAAGTTGCTGCTATACGGAGTGAATTATTTGATTTCCAGGCGAAAGTCGCAGAAGATTATTTGAACCTCTCCACCCAACTTGGTGATCTCGTCGATTATATAAGAGGCGGGTATGCCAATAAGGGGGAAGGAAGTAGCAGCCGCCCTCAGCCTCCTCCTGATGATCAAGGAAGAGGCAGTGGCATTTCAGGTGGTGATAATTTTAGAACAACAGATATTGTGGACAGATACAGTGGTCCTATGAGCAGAGAGGGTCATAGCAGAGGTAGAAGCGGTGGAAGACGAAGTTCTGGTAACAGAGGTGGATCTTCGAAGAGAAAATATCTCAGCAGTGGTGGTGGATCATTCAGACGATCTTTTGAAGACTGGCTAGGATAGAACAGCTCTTGATCCTTTGTACAAATATTTTGTACTCTTTCTCAGTCAATGAAATTATGATTTCAGCAGATGTTTTGTGCAATTTATTTTTGCTCATTCATTTTTAGTGATTCGGCTGCTAAGTTTTGTCATCACCAAAAAGGGGGAAATTGTTAGGATAAATTTATTAGTTTTGGTGATAACAAAATAAGACAAGCTGCTACTGGACAATCAGCCGTTGCAATTAAACAGCAAAGAACACTTTTAGTCGTTAGTTAGTTTTCAGCAGTTGGACTATTCAGAGGAATTCAGCAGATGGAGATTCTCTTCAGTAGTCAACATAGTTCAGCCGTTGGTATAATCAGTCGTTGGTTAGCAATCAGCCGTTGGTTTGTAATCAGCAGTTGGATTCTTCAAGGGTAATCAGCAGGTGTATTAGTTTCAGACGCAAGTATTTGAGTGATAGCGTGTTCTGTTGAAGATTGCAAAACGACAGCGTTTGGATAAGTCAAAACGACAGCGTTTGGATAAGTTGAAACGACAGCGTATTGGATTAGCGCTAGAATTCAGCCGTTGGTTTTTGCGTATAATCAACCGCTGGTATTTCAGCAGTTAGATTCTTTAAGGGAAATCAGCAGATGGATATTCACTTCTATTATCAACATATTTCAGCAATCAGGCACTCATTTCAGCAGATGGCTACAGTAATCTTGATCCAGTCGTGATTATGATTGTTACTCTTAATCGTTGTAACCAGCCGTTACGGGAGATATTTCAAGCGATCAGCTGATGCATATTTTCAGGCGTTGAAGTTATCATCCGTTGCATACTTTCAGAGGTTCAAGTCATCAGCTGTTGCGTAAACGATGGATTGATTTAAACGTTCATATCAGAAGAAATCAAAGGTGGAGATTGAATCGTACAGTGCCGGGAATTAAGGAGACAGTGTCAGTACTATGTTAGGTAAATAGTACACTATATCAGAGGGCGTTTTACGGTGTTTACACAAATATGGAGAGACGCCAAATTTTCTCTGACATATCGCAATTTGCCTCTTGGTGGAGCAGGATTTACGGATGTACTTTTAACAGAAATTCAAAAGGGGATTTTGTTTCCTTTGGAGAATTTAATGACCGTTTAGAATGAAGACTATAAATAGTCAGATTTTGAGTTGAAGAAAAAATCCTTCGCTATTGTTACTGTCAGGCCTCGTGCTCTAAACAGAGTAAAATCATACAAACACATGCGGAAGCTATCAAAAAGCGGGTAAAATTTTCGCTTTTGGCCTGACGGTTTAAAACAATGTAATTTAAAATAAAACAATACTCATAATATATCCCAGTTTATAAAAACAACCAACAATATAGCATACAACAACCCTAACATGTATCAGACTCCAACTACTGGATACAATAACGAAGCGCAGGGCATCCCCCTGGCTAACTGATACATATATATATAAATATGCTATATGCAACTGGGACACGCTAACCACCTCCTGGGGCACCACCAGCTGGGTTAAAACCACGACCAGCTGTAAAACCTGGGTTCCCTGAAAACAACACAAACAAGGAAACAAACCAAGCCCCAGAGGGACATGGGGTCAAACCCCAGTACGGAGAGAAACAGATATAGCTAAAAGAATGCATAAGATAAAATACAGATGCTATGCATGTGACACCGGATAACAACAGAAGGATCGACCAACAAGGGAGCTAAGGAACTCAAGCACAGCTCCAAGAATCTGCAACAACAGTGGCCACGGGGTGTGTTCACAGTGTGGTAATGAGCCACTCGCCGTGACACTACACCTGAATACCAGATGCATCAAACAACTCAACCTGCCGTTGCCTCGCCCATGAACTGTGGTAGTTAACCACTCGGCGCATGGTGGCTAACGATCCCAGCAGAGATGAGAGTGCGGTATTGCCGCTCGCCCTCGCATCCTGGTAAGAATCAACAACAGCAATACAAGATACGAAACAATGGCTGCAACCGAAATATGAATGCAATATGGGAAATGCGTGTATGCATAAACATAGCAGCTAAAATCAACAGCAATCACATATACACACAGCAACATCCATGTCAATGCACAAGCAGCCATCTAGCATTCAATCTCACGCCAATTCCCAGCTACTTCAAGCTCAGATCCGTACCTTTAACCTCCTGTGCAACAATAACCACAAACAGGGTCCGAGAGATCTGATTCAACACCTGCTAAACATACGCACAACAGATCTCAGGCAAACTAACAGGAAATTCACGGCCAACTACAAAAGCTCACGGCTGGGAGCTACGCTCAACCAAACCAGCGACTAATCTCAACAACACAACTCAGCAGGGAGCTTAATTCAAGGCTAGGAACAGATCTCATCATGAAAGGAACGAAGTTCTACCTGTACGATACCACGCACAACCGAGCAGCAACTTCGCGTTCCTCAACTAGCCGATCACAGCCTCCCAAAGTGGTATAGAATGATATAGTTCCTCAATAGGAGTCCAACGCTACCTCGCACGTACCAAACAACGGCCGGAAACGATGGGAATTGCCGGAGAAAAGCTACGGTGAACAGTAACCTAGGGTTCAAAGCGAAGAACACAATCGGGGAAATTATTTCGCTAAGTATGGAATCTGGTGCTCGAAATCGAAGACCAAGTCTTCCTTAAATACCTCTCGCAAAAGCTGGTTAAATCATCCACCGACATAACCAGCAGGCACCAACAAATCATCGGCTGATCGAACCCCGCAAAGCATAATCCCAAACACACAAAACGACGTCGTAGAACACTACTTACGACTGGTTCTCAACCAAAAGCTGGACAACCAGACGACTGGTTTAAACATCGCGGTAATTCTCCAAAAGCTGGTTCCAGCTGCAACATATAAAACGCAGCGTTGCAACTAATCAAAACGGCGTCGCACAGCTGACGTCATCAAATCTAGTCGATAACTCTCGTGCAATACCAGCTGCAAGATATAGTAGCGCACCACCAGTCGCAAGCTACAGTAGTGCACAAATCTCTCGCAGCTGGACAACCAGTCGCAACATCCAAACGACGACGTTTCCTCCTCGCGCTACAGGGATGTTGACCCACGTTGACATCTGCTTCGGCTGAACAACCAGCAGGCACACACACGCGATCAGATCTCTCACTAGCGCTACACCAAAACGACGTCGCTCCAACTTATTCAAACGACATTGTATCCAACCCGATACAAAATATGCTAAACCAGCGACTGGTATTTCAAGCACTACCAGATCTCTCCAAACGACGGCGTTTTGGAATCTCACGTTGCCAAATAAACGCTACGACTGGTTCTCACTAAACGACCAGCTCTTAGCACAAAACCAGCTTTCACCACAAAATACCAAAAAAAAAAATACGAAGACTTCCAGAATTGTTCCAAATGCTATTTCAGACCCGAAAATTCAAACCAAACAGAGATCTGAACCACCAGAAATCTCTAAAATCCGATTAATTCCAACAAACAAACCTTGATTACAAATCCAGGTCTCACATTTCTCCCCCACTAAAAAGGATTTCGTCCCCGAAATCAAACAACAATTCTGGCACAACAACACAGCAACAGCAAAATACAAACAGAACTCGCCCCACACAAGGCCAAGAGTTCAAGATAACTGAGTAAACATATAACAACAACTAGGGAATAAATACAACCAAAAGCTATAAACTACTGGAAATTTAGCTCAACGGCTACTCAAACAGATGCGGCCACTCGCGCTGCATCTTTTCTTCCAGCTCCCAAGTAGCTTCTTCCCTTCCATGTTTGCTCCACTGCACGATTACCAATGGAATGTTCAAGATAACTGAGTAAACATATAACAACAACTAGGGAATAAATACAACCAAAAGCTATAAACTACTGGAAATTTAGCTCAACGGCTACTCAAACAGATGCGGCCACTCGCGCTGCATCTTTTCTTCCAGCTCCCAAGTAGCTTCTTCCCTTCCATGTTTGCTCCACTGCACGATTACCAATGGAATGGTTTTATTTCTCAGCTGTTTCTCTTTTCTGCCAAGGATTTGCAAGGGATATTCCTGATATCTCAACGACTAATCTAGCTCTACCTCGTCAGTTCCAAGCACATGAGACGGATCTGGCTCATACTTCCTCAACATGGAAACATGAAAGACGTCATGAAGAGAAGACAACTCTGATGGCAACAACATCCGATACGCCAAAGGCCCAATCCTCTCAACAATTTCATACGATCCGACGTAACGAGGAGCTAACTTTCCCTTGTGTCCAAAGCACATAACACTACGAAACGGAGAAACCTTGAGAAATACACGATCACCAACCTGAAACTCAAGAGGTCGACGCCTCTTATTCGCATAATTGGCTTGGCGATCTTGGGCAGCTTTCATCCGCTGTCTAATAAGATCCACATGATCTTTCATTTGCTGCACAAAGTCAGGGGCAGATAGCTGCTTCTCCCCCACTTCTTCCCAACACACCGGTGATCTGCACTTTCTGCCATACAAAGCCTCAAAAGGCGCCATACCAATCGTCACTTGGTAGCTGTTATTATACGAAAACTCAACTAAAGACAACGCGTCTTTCCAGCTACCTCCGAAATCCAATACAACAGCTCGCAACATATCCTCCAACGTCTGGATAGAGTGCTCAGATTGGCCATCTGTCTGGGGGTGATATGCGGTGCTCATAGCCAATCTGGTACCCAAAGCTGTTTGCAAACTCTTCCAAAACCTGGAAGTAAACCTCGGATCTCGGTCGGAAACGATCGAAACGGGCACAACATGCAGTCTAACAACAAAATCAACGTACAGCTTCTCCATCTTCTTCAACGAGAAGGTCATTCCATAGGGAATAAAATGTGCAGACTTCGACAGACGGTCTATAACTGGCATCGCATCCTCTGCTGGAACGAGGCAGATGCGTCAGGAAATCCATAGCTATGTGCTCCCAATTCCATTGGGGCACTTCCAAACTCTGCAACAGACCACCAGGTCTCATCCTTTCGACCTTAACCATCTGGCAATTCAAACAACGAGCGATAAAACCAACAATGTTGCTCTTTAGGCCAGCCCACCACAAGTGCGGCTTCAAAGCATGGTACATCTTCCGTGCACCAGGATGAACACTATGTCTGCTACAGTGCGCTTCCCGAAGGATCTCCTCCTTCAATTCAATAAAGTTGGGCACAACCAACCTACCCCGGAAACGCAAACAACCATCGGAAGAGACAGAATAATCCTCAAGTTCGCCAGCCCTGACCTTCAACTTCAACTCGTGGATAGACGGATCAGTCCTCTGAGCTGCTCGAATACTCGAAACAATCTGCGGCTCCACTTGGAAAGAGGAAACCACAACGCAATCCTCAGCCGGGTAGAATCTCCAACCCGTAGTGTTAAGATGCTCCTGATCCTTAGAGATGTACAACGACGCAAGCATCTCACTAGCCTTCCTGCTCAAAGCATCTGTTGGGGATCCGGATCCGCCCCCCGGCTAGGCAGCGGAAGAACAGAAAATAAACGGTCGGGAGACGATCAATACGAGTAACAAAAACAATTGTCATACATAGGGTGTTCAAAAACACTACCTTGCTGGCACTTGTGCCTGGCTCCAACTGTAGTTACAATAACGTCGGCTCTTCTCGGTAGATTGCGGTAGAAATCGCCAATCCGGTCAATGACCAGAAACGAGACTCCTTCGTCAGCCTGCACTAGAAGGACTGACGAGATCTGCACGAACGGATTCTCCTCGTCGATTGGCCGGAAACGATTTTCCGGCCAAGCGGCGGCGGCGGCGGCGGCTATTGAAGAGAGGAGGGGCGGCGCTAGTCTCTAGGTTTAGGGTTAGTGAGAGTCTTGTGTGTTTTGAAGTCTAGGTTTAGGCTTAATTAAATAAGCTTAAGTGTTGGACTTGGACCGGCCCAACGGGCCCGGGTCCAACGATGAACATTCAGTTCATCTCCACCACCGAGACTTCATCGTAACTCCAATCGCCGATCAGATCGGACCGATCGATTCAGTTTCCAAAACTGAATAATATGATCTGAAAAACCATTTTTCAGAACCCCAGTGCAAAATGACCGTTTTGCCCCTCAACAGCGGGAAACCCCGGTTTGACCCCTGTTGACTTTTAGGAAGTCGCACTTCCCAAAATCCTCTTCTCGTGCTCAACACATTGAGCTGAGTATCCGTGCGGAAATCTCGAATCTAGTACTTGTGTGACCCTCAATGGTTCAGGGATACAGCTAGCCGTGGGCCCACAACTCTCAACTGCTCTGTCGCCTCTAGCCACAATATCCCGGATTATTTGGTATTTCCTCAGTATGTGTTTGGATCTTTGGTGATACCTAGGCTCCTTTGCTTGTGCAACGGCACCCGTGTTGTCGCAGTACTCCGGGACTGGACCAACTCCATTAGGAATGACGCCCAACTCTTGGACGAAATTTCTTATCCAAACGGCCTCCTTAGCAGCAGCTGATGCTGCGATGTACTCAGCCTCAGTGGTTGAATCCGCGATGGTGTCTTGCTTGGAACTCTTCCAAGAGACAGCACCACCATTGAGCATGAATACAAATCCAGAGGTTGACTTCGAATCATCCATGTCACACTGGAAGCTAGAATCAGTGTAGCCTTCCAGTTTCAGTTCACCACCCCCGTAGACCATGAACATATTCTTAGTCCTTCGTAAGTACTTAAGAATATCCTTCACGGCCTTCCAATGCAATTGGCCGGGGTTGGCCTGGTAGCGTCTCGTGACACTCAGAGCATATGCGACATCCGGTCTAGTCGAGATCATGCCATACATAATACTACCTATAGCCAAGGCATATGGTACACGTGCCATACTCTCTATCTCCTCATCAGTCTTTGGACACATAGACTTGGATAGAGTGACCCCGTGGCACATAGGTAGGTGTCCTCTCTTGGACTCTTCCATAGAGAACCTCTTAAGTATGGTATCGATGTAGGTAGCTTGGGTGAGTCCGAGCATCCGTTTAGATCTATCCCGATAGATCTGTATTCCAAGAATATAGGATGCTTCACCCATGTCCTTCATCGAGAATCTGCTAGACAACCATACTTTAGTTGACTGCAGCATTCCTACATCATTCCCAATGAGTAGAATGTCGTAAACATAAAGTACTAGGAACGTCACAGCGCTTTTAACTACCTTTTTATAGACACATGGCTCCTCGGGATTCTTGATGAAACCAAATTCCTTAATTGTTTCATCGAATCTCAGGTTCCAACTTCGCGATGCCTGTTTGAGATCGTAGATCGATCTCTGAAGCTTGCATACCTTATGCTCGCTTCCAACAGATTTGAAACCCTCAGGCTGCGTCATATAGATCTCTTCCTTAATGTTTCCATTAAGGAACGCAGTTTTCACATCCATTTGCCATATCTCATAGTCATACCATGCGGCTATGGCTAACAAAATTCTAATCGACTTGAACATTGCGACTGGCGAGAAGGTTTCATCATAGTCAACACCTTGCCTTTGAGTGTAACCTTTCGCGACTAGTCGTGCCTTGTAGGTCATTACCTTACCATCAAGCCCAAGTTTCCTCTTGTACACCCATTTTCACCCAATAGGAACGATTCCTTCGGGAGGGTTAACAAGAGTCCAAACTTGGTTAGCATGCATTGAGTCAAACTCAGACTGCATTGCTTCAAGCCATAAGTTAGAATCAGCATCGGAAATTGCCTCCTTGAAAGTTCTTGGATCAGATCCAACAACTTGATCACCTTGATCATCTTCAAGGAGAAAACCATATCTCTCAGGAGCCCTAGGAATCCTTTTGGATCTCCTAGGTGCGACCATTTCTGGTATTGGCTCTGTAGGTGCAGGAGATTCACTTGGTACTTCGATTGGATCTCGAACCTCTTCGAGTTCTACTATTCTGCCCTTTCTATCAAGTAGAAATTCCCTTTCCATAAAGGTTGCATTTCTGGAAACAAACACTTTTGTTTCGCTGGGATAGTAGAAGTAGTATCCAATGGAATTCTTTGGATACCAAATGAAGTAGCATAAGATGGATCTCGTATCCAGCTTATCTCCCATTGTCTGCTTCACGTAAGCAGGACATCCCCAAATCCTCATAAACGAGTACTTGGGTGGTTTGCCCATCCATATCTCATACGGAGTCTTATCCACTGCCTTGGTGTGGACATTGTTCAACAACATTACCGCCGTTTCGAGCGCATAGCCCCAAAACGAGGTCGAAAGCTCAGTGAAGCTCATCATAGATCGAACCATGTCCAACAAGGTCCGATTACGACGCTCCGCTACACCATTGAGCTGTGGTGTGGCCGGAGGGGTCCACTGTGAGAGAATCCCATTCTCTTTTAGATAGTCTTGAAACTCAGTACTTAAGTATTCACCACCTCGATCAGATCTAAGTGCCTTAATACTTTTGCCTAACTGATTTTCTACTTCAGCCTTGAATTCCTTGAACCTTTCAAATGATTCAGACTTGTACTTCATCAAGTACAAGTACCCATACCTAGAGTAATCATCGGTAAAGGTGATGAAGTATGTGTGACCATATTTAGTACCAACACTAAACGGGCCGCACACATCAGTATGGATCAAATCCAATAGGCCTTGGGCACGCTCACCCTTGCCCTTGAAGGTTTTCTTGGTCATCTTTCCTTTCAGACAGGATTCACAAGTTGGTAGGGAGTTGATGTCTGACAGATCAAACAAGTCACTCCTAACTAGCTTGTTCATCCTACTTAGGGAAATGTGACCTAGCCTAGCGTGCCAAAGTTGTGCTGGGTTCAAGTTATCGTGTTTCCGTTTAATCGTTGTTGTATGTGCTTCGACATCGCGAGTTGGAACGTCTTTTAATTTTAAGGTGTATAAATCGTTTTCGCGTTCCCCAATTCCAATCAAACATTCATTCTTGTAAATATTGCAAATCGAATTAGCAAACATACAAGAATAGCCATCTCTATCAAGCATAGGAATAGAAATAATGTTTTTAATCAATTCAGGAACAAATAAAACGTCCCGTAACAACAACTTAAAATCTGAAGACAGAAATAAATAAATATCTCCTATAGCTACTGCAGCAACTCTTGCTCCATTGCCAAGCCTCAAGTGGGTCTCACCCTCTCTAAGACGTCGACTTCTTGTCATCACCTGCAAATCATTGCAGATATGAGATCCACATCCGGTATCAAGTACCCAAGAAGTTGAATTAAGAGACATATTTATTTCAATGTAGAACATACCTTTCGCAGTTCGCAACTGCTCGAAGTACTCCTTTGCCAAGCCTCAAGTGGGTCTCACCCTCTCTAAGACGTCGACTTCTTGTCATCACCTGCAAATCATTGCAGATATGAGATCCACATCCGGTATCAAGTACCCAAGAAGTTGAATTTAGAGACATATTTATTTCAATGTAGAACATACCTTTCCAGTTCGCAACTGCTCGAGGTACTCCTTGCAGTTCATCCTCCAATGCCCAGCCTTGTGGCAGTGGCAAACGTCCTCGCTCTTGTTAGGCTTAGAAGCCCTTGCCTTCG
>KV010209.1:61047-71464 GCA_001598015.1 Dorcoceras hygrometricum | reverse complement strand
GTGAGGCGCCTATCATGTAGAGTCTCAATAACGTTTCGAGTAGTGAGGACTAATCAGTACAACCAAGACCTCGGACTTATCCACTCGACAAATGGTAACCACTTGGAAAGTCCGAACGAGGGTAGTTCGATAGATCACCAGGTCACTATCCAGCTGCATGCTCAGAACATCACAATGTTCCCTACCAATGAAACATGGTACTTCGCATCGCAGATGCTAGTCTCAAGCTCGGGAGACCTTATCCTCATTTTGACGGCCCAATCGACTAGGAACGAATTCAGAATGCACAGTGACTATTAGATGTGTTTCATGATAGCCATCATATCCACTATCACAACTAACATACACTATGGTGCATTCTAGGTCTTTATCCAACTACAATTGTTAACATCATATGACATAATGAAAATAAGAACGCCACAAAGAAATGCGAATAACATATATAAAGACTGTCATATACAAGAGTCAATAAAAACCCACACGCCACAAGTTGGCTAGTTGGGCATCTATCTAACAATCTCCCACTTGCCCTATAGCCAACTACTCATCAGACGTAGTCCCATTGTTTCGCGATATTTTTCAAACAACGGTCCTGGCAAGGGCTTCGTAAGTGGATCAGCAATGTTGTCCGCAGAGGCGACTCTCTCAACTGCTATGTCACCTCTAGCCACAATATCCCGGATTATGTGGTATTTCCTCAGTATATGTTTGGATCTTTGGTGAGACCTAGGCTCCTTTGCTTGCGCAACGGCACCCGTGTTGTCGCAGTACACCGGGACTGGACCAACTCCATCAGGAATGACGCCCAACTCTTGGACGAAATTCCTTATCCAAACCGCATCCTTAGCAGCAGCTGATGCTGCGATGTACTCAGCCTCAGTGGTTGAATCCGCGATGGTGTCTTTCTTGGAACTCTTCCAAGAGACAGCACCACCATTGAGCATGAATACAAATCCAGAGGTAGACTTCGAATCATCCACGTCACATTGGAAGCTAGAATCAGTGTAGCCTTCCAATTTCAGTTCACCACCCCCATAGACCATGAACATATTCTTAGTCCTTCACAAGTACTTAAGAATATACTTCACAGCCTTCCAATGCAATTGACCAGGGTTGTCCTGGTAGCGGCTCGTGACACTTAGAGCATATGCGACTGTTAGAGTAGATGCCCAACTAGCCAACTTGTGGCGTATGGGTTTATAGACTCTTGTATTTGACAATCTTTATATATATGATATTCGCATTTATTTATGGCATTCTTTACTTCATTGTGTTGTATGATGATTAACAATTGCATTGAGTAAAGACCTAGAATGCGCTATAGTGTATGTTAGATGTGATAGTGGGTATGACGGCTATCATGAAACACATCTAATAGTCACTGTGTATTCTGAATTAGTTCCTAGTCGATTGGGCCATCAAAATGAGGATAAGACCGCCCGAGCATGAGACTAGTATCTGCGATGCGAAGTACCATGTTTCATTGGTAGGGAACATTGTGATGTTCGGAGCATGCAGATAGATAGTGACCTGGTGATCTATCGAACTATCCTCGTTCAGACTTTCCAAGTGGTTACCATTTGTCGAGTGGATAAGTCCGAGGTCTTGGTTGTACTGATTAGTCCTCACGACTCGAAACATCATTGAGACTCTACATGATAGGCGTCTCACTTTGACCCGTTTTCCGACTCACTTGGGGTCATTAGGCGGCGGGATTGGGTGAGACCCCGATGCATGTAGGAGTCGATGCATCGTTGTCGAGGATTCACCGCTCGCAGACATGCGTGGATATCCTATGCTATCTGAGGGGATAATAGTGTATAAATCTCTGGCCAGAGTACTAGAAGTGTTTTAGGTAAATGTGTTTACCTTGTTACACTCGCGATGTCACTATTCGATCTCCAAGATGTATGCATAGCTATCGGATCTTTAGCGACTCTCGATTTACCAATAGTCGTTGATCTGATCGGGATATATGGATTGAAAGGACCGTACTGTACGCTAACCACGACAAACTGGTTCTTGCAGGCACTATCAGTGATACCTAGGGGATCATGGGGCGATGTTGCTAGACGCTCTTACCATGATCCGATGGGCAAGTCCGGAATTGTGATTCCGGAACCACAATGGTTGTGGGCCCACGACTAGTTGTATCCCTGAACCATTGAGGGTCACACAAGTAATGGATTCGAGATTCTCGCACGGATACTGAGCTCAATGTGTTGAGCATGGGAAGAGGATTTTGGGGAGTGCGACTTCCTAAAAGTCAACAGGGGTCAAATCGTAATTTCCCGCTGTTGAGGGGCAAAACGGTCATTTTGCACGGGGGTTCTGAAAAATGGTTTTTCAGATCATAGTATTCAGTTTTGGAAACTGAGTCGATCGGTCCGATCTGATCGGCGATCGAAGTTATGATGAAGTCACGGTGATAGGGATGAACCGAATGTTCATCCGTTGGACCCGGGCCCGTTGGGCCGGTCCAAGTCTATCACAAGTCTATTTAATTAAACTTAAGGGCTTCATAACTTATGCATCATAATCATAACACTTGATTAAAACCCTAACCCTAGCTCTAAAAGCCGCCGCCTCCCTTCCTCTCCTCACGCCGCCGCCGCCTCCCTCGCCGGAATTTGTTCCGGCCAACTTTTCGAGGAGAATCCGTTGGTGATAAAATCCATCACTCTTCTAGTGCAGGATGATCGCAGGGAGATCGTTTCCGGTCGTGGACCTGATTGACGTAATCTACCGCCGCCTACCGTGAAGTGCCGGTTTCCTCGCGAAACTGGTCGGAGCCATGCACGAGTTGCCAGTAAGGTAATAAACAAAAACACCCTATGAATGGTTCATAGTGTTTGATTTTATATTGTATTGATCGTCTCCCGGGCAATTTTGTTTTCCGCTGCGCCACGGGAGGCGGGATCCGGATCCTACACCGTTGTTCACCAACAGTGGTATCAGAGCCAAGGCTCGGATCTGGTCAATACAATTGTTGCCATATTGCATCAGATCTTAAGTTTTGAAATCAACAAAAAATTTTTTTTTTCTCTCGATCGACCGGCCGTAGCCTCGCGCGGCGGCCCATCGCGCGCTGGTCGCGCATGTTGGCCGGCCGTGGCAAGCAGCCGTGCTCACCTCATTGCGTGCTGGCCGCGCACATCGGCCGAAGGCTGGGCGCCGTCTCCGTGCGATGGCCGGCCGATTATCCAGCAGCCCTGCGCAATTGTTGCGCCATGGCTGTGCGCCGCTTTGCGCACGGTTGCACGACGAAGAGCTAGCCTCGGCCAGCGGCCACGCGCAAGATGTTGCGCGGTGTTCGGCCTGACATGCGCCATGGTTGGCGCACGATGCTGCAAGGAAGCGCCGCGCTAGGCGCGGCGGCGTGCGGCCATGCGCCGCACGCTAAGTTGGCGACGGCCGCCGTCCGGCGAACTTCCCGGCATCATTGCGACGGCTGAATTCTTCTAGAGTTTAGTTCGGGCCTGTCCCGGGCAGCCCGTGAAATTTTCGGGCCGATATTCGATATCGGGCCCGTTTTGGTCGATTTTGAAATTTTGAGATTTTTGGGCCCAAAATTGTTTTAGGCCCAATTTGATGCAATTAAAATAGCAAAATATGATTTTGATTGTAAAATATGATTTTATAATTAAATATGATTTTGTTGATTAAAATTTGATTTTATCGACAAAAATGCGATTTTATTATAAAATGCGATTTTATGATTAAAATATGATTTTGCGATAAATAATTTGATTATTTAATTTATGCAAGTTAATTAGATTATCTGCATGATTGGGATGATCAAGAGCCGTGCCCAATTTGTTAGGTGTATGCGATAGGTTTTTGTGATTTCGGTTTGTAAATGTTATTGATTATCATTATTTAAAGTGGGACTGTTTGTGGCCCGTTTCCACCCCGTTGATAAATGTATTCCTTATATGTCATGGTAAATTTTAATGTGTTTTATCGACAAAAATGCGATTTTATTATAAAATGCGATTTTATGATTAAAATATGATTTTGCGATAAATAATTTGATTATTTAATTTATGCAAGTTAATTAGATTATCTGCATGATTGGGATGATCAAGAGCCGTGCCCAATTTGTTAGGTGTATGCGATAGGTTTTTGTGATTTCGGTTTGTAAATGTTATTGATTATCATTATTTAAAGTGGGACTGTTTGTGGCCCGTTCCCACCCCTTGATAAATGTATTCCTTATATGTCATGGTAAATTTTAATGTAAAATTACTAGATTTAGTGGGAGGACATCCGAAGACGGTGGACAATGACGATCAAGGATATTGAAGACCGAAGATCTGTAAAACCGGAAGCATTGTAATAGGATTGCATTGCATGTTGCATTACCCCTAGGATTGGACCCAGGTCCGTGGCTGGCAACCACGGACCGCATAGCTCTCGCGATCGATCATCCCAATGTTTTAATATATGTGATATATAGTTAGTTGAATCTGCATGTTTTAAATATGATTTAAAATATCTGCATGAGACCAAATTTTTCAAAAATAAAATCCCTCGATATGATTTAAAACTAATATCAAGATAAATGTTTATTCGATAAACTAAAGGGAATTAAAATTTGTTTAAATTATCCCTACGTTCCATCAACAATGGGTGTACGTCGATGCTACCCGTATACATGACCCGACTCATATTATTGAGGGGGTCATGTATGCCGGAAAGCTGTCCACGCCATTGACAATTGTTGTGAGTTCGGTTGGAACTCCCTTTAACGTTGGCTCATATTATTGGGGACGCTAAGGGGACCGTCCTTCACGACTCAACATTGATGGGTCATCTTGACACGTGATAGTAAACGTCGTCCGTTAAAATAGTGGGAGGGTAATTCATAAAACTTAACGACCTTGTTTTATGTCTTAGCGATTATTTTATATATAGTTAGTAATGATTGTCTGTTTTTCTTTTCAGTATAACTGCTTATATAATGTCTTCGTTCAAAAACCCACTCGCTGCTATACTGGATAGCAACAAGTTCACTGGTTTGAACTACCAAGACTGGCTCCGCAACCTCAATCTTGTATTTGCTTCGGAGAAACTTCTTTATGCGATAGAGAAGAGTCCTCCGGAGGAAACCCCTACCGATATCAGCCCTGAGGAGCTGATCACGCTTAAACAATGGAGGGACGACGAGGTTAAATCTCGATGCTATGTGATGGCATCGATGTCCAATGAAATGCAACGGCGCTTTGAGAAGACAAAGTATGCTGCTCACATACTTTTTCATCTCAAAGAACTGTACGGGGAGAACTCTCGACATGAGAGGTTCACGGCTGTCAAGGAGCTTATGACGAGCCGCATGCGCGATGGGACTTCGGTCCGCGAGCATGGGGTTCGTATGATTGGGCTCGTTAAAAATATGTCGGGCCTTGATATCACACTTCCACACGAGCTGTCGGTGGATGTACTTCTCCTCTCACTACCCGCTGCATTTGACCCCTTTGTGGTCAACTTCAACATGAACAAGCTGGCAGCCACCCTTGAAGAGGTGGTTAACATGCTTGTAGTATTTGAAGGAACCATAAAGAAGGACAAACCCGTCCTCCTTATGGGCTCTTCTGCGAAGAAGGGGCCCAGACGCAAGAGAAAGAAGCGTTCTACTCCTGCGAAGGAGGAAAAGCCCACCAAGAAGCCAAAGGCAAAGGCTTCCAAGCCAAACAAGAGCGAGGATGTTTGTCACCACTGCCACAAGCCTGGGCATTGGAGGAGGAACTGCAAGGAGTACCTCGAGCAGTTGCGAACTGCAAAAGGTATGTTCTATATTGAAATAAATATGTCTCTTAGTTCGACTTCTTGGGTACTTGATGTCAGGCCCCGTGCTAATTACTAACGATTAACACATAATAAGCGCATAAACACGGAAGGATTGGAGGAGGAACTGCAAGGAGTACCTCGAGCAGTTGCGAACTGCAAAAGGTATGTTCTATATTGAAATAAATATGTCTCTTAGTTCGACTTCTTGGGTACTTGATGTCAGGCCCCGTGCTAATTACTAACGATTAACACATAATAAGCGCATAAACACGGAAGCTTAAAATCAGGGCTTAAAAATTTTTCGAAATACAATGGGCCTGAACTCAAATCATACATTCAAAATATCGATAATTAAAATATGAGTTGACTCAAACTCAAACACAACAGGTAACAACGTAATATCAATCAAATACAGATCCCCAATACATGATAACACGGGGCATCCCCCGGCTCAATACATATCATATACATAGACTGGGACTCAGGGATGCGGGGATCGACCAGCTGAACTTCCACTCTGTCCATCTTGGTTACCTGAAGTTCCTGCAAATGGGCAACACAGACCCAAAAAAAAAAACAAAAGCAGGAAACAAGTACGAGGTCAAGCCTCAGTACGAAGAGCTATCAAACAGCTACGCATGCAACATGCTAACAATCAATGCTATGAAATGCATGTGGCTGTCAAAGGAAAATCGGTCAACTAGGCCAGTGTATCATCCGGAAAATCAAATCAAGTCGCCTCAATACCACGGTCTATCAACCGGGAAATCATCGGTCCGTGATCATCGGGGTCCGTCAGCCCATCACAGCTCGGCAGTAGACACTCATATCCAGTAGTCACCGCTCCGATGATAGCGTTGGACTGGTGCACAAAACATCTGTTGATCAGCTCCAAAGTGGCTTGGGTCATCAATCAAATCTGTCAAGGCCCAATATGTATGCAGGTATGCCAATCAATATCAATGCTCAATGCATACAAATCATAATACGTGAAAACAGAATATCGAGTTCAATCAATTCAACAGCTGTTCCACGTAAACACATAACAGCAACACCACACATTCCACAACATCGATTCAGTCATGCTCACGCTCAAGCTGTAAGTGCTGCTCAATTCGTACCTTTATTCTTCAATTTACCTAACAGATTTCTCAACAAAGTCACGGCAACACACGGCCAAGCAACCAGATTTCTCCTGATTCAATTCACGCAGCAGGGACTTCCCAGAATTGCTGAAATCCAAAAGCTCAAAAGAAACGACGGCAGAATCTGCTCAATGAAACCAGCAACTCACGAACGAGCAGGGCCTTCGGGATTTCTCAACTCGTTGCTCCTAGCTTCCAAACTAGTATCAATGGGAAGAGCAAGTCTCAAGGAGTCCAGCGCCACCAAGAACGTCAAAAGCAGAGGCTGGAATCGACGGGAAATGGAGATTGAAAGTGACGGTGAACAGTAGCTATTTCGAGGATTTGGAAAAGAGGAGATAAGAAATATCTGGTTCTCAAATAATCATAAGTGTCGAACGACACTTCCATTTATAATCTCCCAAATCCAACGTCTGCTGATCATCAATTCAGTCGACAAGACCAGCAGGTACCATCTCTTTCTTTCGTTAAAAACCAGCAGCAGCAACCAAATAAGCATTCGCAAGAAAACACTCCAAAACGACACCGTTCCAACTTATCAAAACGACGCCGTAGCGTTATATCAGCAGGCAGCAGATCTCTTCAAAACAACCAACGACTGGTTCCAGCTGCAACATCCAAAACGCAGTGTTTTAACTTAATCAAACGACGTCGCCGCGCCTACACAAACAAATCCAGTCGATGCACTTACAAAACCAGCAGGTACACAAGGAAAACTCTCGAAGCTGGTTACCACTTGCGTAATAGACGCTTTCTCAAAACGACGACGCATGCAACACCAGCAGTTGCATGTGGGAAACTCCTACTGCTGGTTTCTCACTATGACGCAAGGCACACGCAAGCGTTACTATCAGCAGCTGGTCACTCCTATCTAACACAAATACTGAATCCCCTAGTCAACACTCAAAAATGTTGACTAACACGTGTCGCTTCCTCAATCATTCTCGCGCCAAAAGCAATATCGGCCAGCAGAAACCCTTCGAAACGAACTAAAACCAGCAGATGCAACACGTCACGCCTACGTCACCCTACCGATGCCAACACCAGCAGGTAGCTACAGTATCGTTGACCAACGTTGACTTCACCAAATTTCGCTATTTCTCGTTTCCTATACTAGCGCTGTGACTGATGAATCAGCAGCAACCATATTCCCTTCGTAATTCCCTCAAAAACATGTGATTAATCCCAAATTCAACTCAATTAATCACAAATCTAATTTCACAATCCTCACATTCTCCCCACCTTAAGGGATTCCGTCCTCGAAATCAAGGGCAAACTCAGGGAAGAAAACAATCAATCATGCAAATCAACACCAACAGCTACTCAAATTCGAAGCTAAAACCAGAAATTTACCTGGAATTTTGCACGATCAGTGCTCAAACAGATGAGGCCAATCTTGTCTCATCTTCTCCTCAACTTCCCAGGTCGCTTCTTCTCGGCCATGCTTGCTCCATTGGACCATCACCAACGGGATTATCTTGTTCCTCAGCTGTTTCTCCTTCCTATCCAAGATCTGCATCGGATATTCGACATAACTAAAACAATCAATCATGCAAATCAACACCAACAGCTACTCAAATTCGAAGCTAAAACCAGAAATTTACCTGGAATTTTGCACGATCAGTGCTCAAACAGATGAGGCCAATCTTGTCTCATCTTCTCCTCAACTTCCCAGGTCGCTTCTTCTCGGCCATGCTTGCTCCATTGGACCATCACCAACGGGATTATCTTGTTCCTCAGCTGTTTCTCCTTCCTATCCAAGATCTGCATCGGATATTCGACATAACTCAAGGCAGAATCCAGCTCAACTTCGTCAGTTCTCAAAACATGGGACGGATCCGGATCATATTTTCTCAACATTGACACATGAAACACGTCATTCATCGCGGCTAACTCCTCGGGCAGCCTCAGTCTATAAGCCAATTGTCCAATCCGCTCTATAATCTCAAAGGGACCAACGAATCTGGGAGCCAATTTGCCTTTAAATCTGAATCTCATTACGCTCTTGAAAGGAGAAATCTTGAGAAACACACGATCGCCAACCTCAAACTCTAACGGTCGACGTCTACGGTTCGCATAGCTAGAGAAACGGTCTTGAGCAGCTTTCATTCTACTCCGAATCAAGTCAATTTGATCCTTCATGTGCTGAACAAACTCTGGTGTAGAAAGCTGTCTCTCGCCAACTTCTTCCCAACAAATCGGGGATCTGCACTTTCGACCATACAACGCCTCAAACATAGCCATTCCGATAGTGACTTGGTAGCTGTTGTTATACGAAAACTCTACCAAGGAAAGCGAATCCTGCTAGCCACCGCTGAAATCCATCACTACTGCCCGCAGCATATCCTCTAAAGTCTGGATAGTCCGCTCAGACTGTCCGTCTGTCTGTGGGTGATAGGCTGTGCTCATCGCCAATCTCGAACCCATTGCTGCTTGCAGACTCTTCCAGAATCGGGAAGTGAACCTTGGATCTCTGTCGGACACTATCGAAACCGGAACTCCATGCAATCTAACCACATGGTCGATGTACAATTTTGCCATCTTTTTCATCGAACACCTCACATCATAGGGTATGAAATGGGCTGACTTCGAGAGTCTATCAATCACAACCCAGATCGCATCGCATCCTCTACTCGATCGAGGTATATGAGTCACGAAATCCATGGCGATGTGCTCCCAATTCCATTGGGGCACCTCTAAACTCTGGAGCAAGCCACTTTCGAAATACTCAAGGACGCTAACATATCAGGCTAGGTCTTTCTGCTCAAAGCGTCGGCTACTAAGTTCACACGCCCAGGCTGATATTGAATCTCACAATCGAAGTCCTTAAGCAATTCCATCCAGCGTCGCTGCCTCATGTTCAAATCTGACTGCGTGAAGATATATTTCAGGCTCTTGTGGTCGGTGTACACCACAAATTCTTCACCATAGAGATAATGCCGCCAAATATTCAAGGCAAACACTATCGCAGCCAACTCCAAATCATGAAACGGGTACCTCGTCTCATGAGGCTTCAGCTGTCGAGACGCATACGCAATCACGTACCCGTTCTGCATCAGAACACACCCTAAACCATTCAAAGAAGCATCGGAGCACACCACGAAACCTCCAGATCCAGACGGTAGGGCCAAGACAGGAGCAGTAGTCAACTTCTCCTTTAGCATCTGAAAACTGTACTCGCACTCATCAGTACATACAAATCTCTTATCTTTCTGAGTCAACTGCGTCATAGGCCTGGCTATCGAAGAAAACTTCTCAATAAAACGCCTATAATAGCCGACCAATCCCAAGAAACTACGGATCTCAGATAAATTCCTAGGTCTCTCCCAGTTCAAAACTGCTTCGACCTTGCTAGGATCCACCGAAATTCCTTGTGCCGAAATCACGTGACCCAAAAAGATAATCCTGTCGAGCCAAAACTCGCACTTGCTGAATTTGGCATAGAGCTGCGAGTCTCTCAATCTCTGCAATACAAATCTCAA
>KV010209.1:39901-50347 GCA_001598015.1 Dorcoceras hygrometricum | reverse complement strand
TAAGTGGGCCACACACATCAGTATGGATCAAATCAAATGATCCTTGGTACGTTCAGGCTTGCCCTTGAAGGGTTGTTTAGTCATCTTTCCTTTGAGACAAGACTCACAAGTCGGTAGAGAGTTAATGTCTGACAAATCAGACATGTCACTCCTAACTAGCTTGTTCATCCTTCTTATAGAAATATGACCTAGCCTAGCGTGCCAAAGTTGTTCTGGGTTTAAGCTATCGTATTTCCTTTTAATTGTTATTGTATGTGTTTCCACATCGCGAGTTGGAACTGGTTTTAATTTTAAGGTGTATAGATCGTTTTCGCGTTCCCCAATTCCAATTAAACATTAATTCTTGTAAATATTGAAAATCGAATTAGCAAACATACAAGAATAACCATCACTATCAAGCATAGAAACAGAAATAATGTTCTTTATTAATTCGGGAACAAATAAAACATCCTTCAATAACAACTTAAAATTTGACCAGAAATAAATAAACATCTCCTATAGCTACTGCAGCAACTCTTGCTCCATTGCCCAGCCTCAAGTGGGTCTCACCCTCTCTAAGACGTCGGCTTCTTGTTATCACCTGCAAATCATTACAGATATGAGATCCACATCCGGTATCAAGTACCCAAGAATTCGAATTAAGAGACATATTTATTTCGATATAGAACATACCTTTTGCAGTTCGCAACTGCTCGAGGTACTCCTTGCAGTTCCTCCTCCAATGCCCAGGCTTGTGGCAGTGGTGGCAAAAATCCTCGGACTTGTTTGGCTTGGAAGCCTTTGCCTTGGGCTTCTTAGTGGGCTTTTCCTCCTTCGCAGGGGCAGAACGCTTCTTACCCTTGCGTCTGGGCCCCTTCTTCGCAGAGGAAGAAGAGCCCATAAGGAGGACGGGCTTGTCCTTCTTTATGGTTCCCTCAAACACGACAAGCATGTTAACCACCTCTTCTAGGGTGGCTGCCAGCTTGTTCATGTTGAAGTTGACCACAAAGGGGTCGAATGCAGTGGGTAGTGAGAGGAGAAGTAAATCCACAGACAGCTCATGTGGAAGTGTGATATCAAGGCCCGCCAGCTTTTCAACGAGCCCAATCATACGAACCCCATGCTCGCGGACCGAAGTCCCATCGCGCATGCGGCTCGTCATAAGCTCCTTGACAGCGGTGAACCTCTCATGTCGAGAGTTCTCCCCATACAGTTCCTTGAGATGAAAGAGTATGTCAGCAGCATACTTCGTCTTCTCAAAGCGCCGTTGCATTTCGTTGGACATCGATGCCATCACATATCATCGAGTCTTAATCTCGTCGTCCCACCATTGTTTAAGCGTAACCAGCTCCTCAGGGCTGATATTGGCAGGGGCTTCCTTCGGAGGGCTCTTCTCTATCGTATAAAGAAGTTTCTCCGAAGCCAACACAATGTTGAGGTTTCGAAGCCAGTCTTGGTAGTTCAGACCGGTGAACTTGTTGCTATCCAGTATAGCAGCGAGTGGGTTTTTGATCGAAGACATTTTGTAAGCAGTAAGACTGAAATGAAAAACAGACATGCATTACTAACTATATATGAAAAACTCTAAGACATAAAACAAGGTCATTTAGTTTTATGAATTATCCTCCCACTATTTTAACGATTTCACCACCCTCTAATGAAATCGGGAAAGCAAGTTTCCTTAGTGGGTACACGGAGCCCAATCAGGCGATCATGGTCCCGAATAATATCAGCCAAAAATGACCCTCAAAAGGTAGAGTCCAGTTGCAACCAGTGCAACCTCCATTTATTCACCTCACGTCCAGTAAGGGCCCAATAATATGACGCCGTTTACTATCACGTGTCAAGATGACCCATCAATGTTGAGTCGTGAAGGACGGTCCCCTTAACGTCCCCAATAATATGAGCCAACATTAAAGGGAGTTCCATCCGACTCACAACAATTGTCAATGGCGTGGACAGCTTTCCGGCATACATAACCCCCTCAATAATATGAGCCGGGCCATGTATACGGGTAGCATCGACGTACACCCATTGTTGATGGAAGGTAGGGGTATTTAAACAGATTTAAATTCCCTTTAGTTTATCGAATAAACTTTTAATCTTGATATTAGTTTTAAATCGTATTTAAACGAGGGATTTTATTTTCGAAAATTTGGTCTCATGCAATTTTAAATCATAATTTTAAAACATGCGGATTCAACATATATCAAATATATAAATAACTTTGGGATGATCGATCGCGAGAGCTATGCGGTCCGTGGTTGCCAGTCACGGACCTGGGTCCAGTCCTAGGTGAAATGCAATATGCAATGCAATCCTATTACAATTGCTTCCGGTTTTACAGATCTTCGGTCTTCAATATCTTTGATCGTCATGTCCACCGTCTTCACATTGTCCTCCCACTAAATCTAGTAAATTACATTTAATTTTCCATGACAAGTAAGGGATACAAATTTGTAGGGGTGGGAACGGGCCACAAACAGACCCACTTTATGATATCAACAATATATTACAACCGAAATCGCAAAATCTAAAGCATACACCTAACATGTTGGGCACGGCTCTCGATCATCCCAAACATGCAATCAATCTAATTAATATGCGTAAATTTAAATAATCAAATTATTTACCCACAAAATCATATTTTAATTACAAAATCGCATTTTATAATAAAATCGCATTTTGTCGATAAAATCATTTGGGCTTAAAACAATTTTAGCCCAAAATCTCAAAAATTTCAAAATCGACCAAAATCGGCCCAATATCGAATATTGGCCCAAACACCCCTCGGGCCGTCCGGGACAGGCCTGAAAATCCAAGGAGTCGAAAAAACAGCATCGCAACGCTGCCTCGGGTACGCCGGCGTGCGGCCGCTACAGTGCCTGCGTTCGTCCGCTATAGTGCCCTGTGCGGCCGCTACAGTGCCCCCGTGCGGCCGCTACAGTACCCCCGTGCGGCCGCTACAGTGCCGGCGACCCAAAATTTTTTTTTTGTTTTGATTTTTGAAAAATCGAAATCTAATGCAATAAGGCACAAACATGTATTGAAGGATCCGAGCCTTGGCTCTGATACCACTCAAGTTAAAAGTTGCCCCGAGAAACGTTCAATACATTAAAAACAATCAATAAACATTCATAAGACGTTTATCGAATTGCTACCTTGCTGGCGTCTAGACGCCTGGCTCCGACCAGTTTCACGAGGAAATCGGCACTTCAAACGGTAGGCGGCGGTAGATCGTCAATCAGGTCCACGACCGGAAACAATCTTCCTCCATCAATCTGCACTAGAAGATCTGATGGATTTTAGCACGAACGGATTCTCCTCGTCGTGGTGATCGAAACAAGTCCGATCACGTGAAAAACCGGGTGACGGCGGCGGCGGGTGGCGGGCGGCAGCGATGGGCGGTCGGCGGCGGCGTGAGACGTGTGGGAGAGGGTGGGCGGCTATGAGAGCTAGGTTGTATCTTGTGTGTGTCTCATGGTAGCCCTAGGTCTAATTAATAAGTGATGGGCTTGAACCGGCCCAATGGACCTGGGGCGGGCCCAGTCCAATATATGAACATTCGGTTCAACCGCATCACTGTGGCTTCATCATAACTCCGATCGACGATCAGATCGGACCGATCGACTCAGTTTCCAAAACTGACTATTATGATGCGAAAACAATTTTTCAGACCACCTAGTCCAAAATTACAGTTTAGCCCCTCAACTTCGGGAAATCGCAATTTGACCCCTGTTGACTTTTAGGAAGTCGCACTCCCTAAAATCCCCTTCCTATGCTCAACACATTGAGCTCAGTTTCCGTGCGAGAATCATGAATCCAGTACTTGTGTGACCCTCAATGGTTCAGGGATACAGCTAGCCGTGGGCCCACAACCATTGTGGCTCCGAAATCACAATTTCGGACTTGCCCAACGGATCATGGTAAAGCGCCTAGCAACATCGCCCCATGATCCTCTAGGTATCACTGATAGTGCCTGCAAGAACCAGTTGGTCGTGGTTAGCATACAGTACGGTCCTTTCAACACATATATCTCGATCAGATCAACGACCATTGGTAAATCGAGAGTCGCTAGAGATCCGATAGCTATGCATACATCTTGGAGATCGAATAGTGACATCGCGAGTGTAACTAGGTAAACCCATTTACCTAAAGCACATCCAGTACTCTAACCAGAGATTTATACACTATTATCCCCTCAGATAGCATAGGATATCCACGCATGAAAGCGAGCGGTGAATCCTCGACAACGAAGCATCGACTCCTACATGCATCGGGACCTCACCCAATCCCGCCACCTAGTGACCCCAAGTGAGTCGGTAAACGGGTCAAAGTGAGGCGCCTATCATGTAGAGTCTCAATGACGTTTCGAGTAGTGAGGACTAATCAGTACAACCAAGACCTCGGACTTATCCACTCGACAAATGGTAACCACTTGGAAAGTCCGAACGAGGGTAGTTCGATAGATCACCAGGTCACTATCCATCTGCATGCTCAGAACATCACAATGTTCCCTACCAATGAAACATGGTATTTCGCATCGCAGATGCTAGTCTCAAGCTCGGGCGGCCTTATCCTCATTTTGACGGCCCAATCGACTAGGAACGAATTCAGAATGCACAGTGACTATTAGATGTGTTTCATGATAGCCATCATATCCACTATCACATCTAACATACACTATGGTGCATTCTAGGTCTTTATCCAACACAATTGTTAACATCATATGACATAATGAAAATAAAGAACGCCATAAAGAAATACGAATAACATATATAAATACTGTCAGATACAAAGAGTCAATAAAAACCCACACCTCACAAGTTGGCTAGTTGGGCATCTACTCTAACAGCGCATGGTGGCTAACGATCCCAGCAAGGAGATTAGAGTGCGGTATTGCTGCTCGCCCTCGCATCCTGGTAAGAATCAACAACAGCAATACAAGATACGAAACAATGGCTGCAACCGAAATATGAATGCAATATGGGAAATGCGTGTATGCATAAACATAGCAGCTAAAATCAACAGCAATCACATATACACGCAGCAACATCCATGTCAATGCACAAGCAGCCATCTAGCATTGAATCTCACGCCAATTCCCAGCTACTTCAAGCTCAGATCCGTACCTTTAACCTCCTGTGCAACAATAACCACAAACAGGGTCCGAGAGATCTTATTCAACACCTGCTAAACATACACACAACAGATCTCAGGCAAACTAATAGGAAATTCACGGCCAACTACAAAAGCTCACGGCTGGGAGCTACGCTCAACCAAACCAGCGACTAATCTCAAAAAAACTACTCAGCAGAGAGCTTAATTCAAGGCTAGGAACAGATCTCATCACGAAAGGAACGAAGTTCTACCTGTACGATACCACGCACAACCGAGCAGCAACTTCGCGTTCTTCAACTAGCCGATCACAGCCTCCCAAAGTGGTATAGAATGATATAGTTCCTCAAGAGGAGTCCAACGCTACCTCGCACGTACCAAACAACGGCCGGAAACGATGGGAATTGCCGGAGAAAAGCTACGGTGAACAGTAACCTAGGGTTCGAAGCGAAGAACACAATCGGGGAAAATATTTCGCTAAGTATGGAATCAGGTGCTCGAAATCGAAGACCAAGTCTTCCTTAAATACCTCTCGCAAAAGCTGGTTAAATCATCCACCGACATAACCAGCAGGCACCAACAAATCATCGGCTGATCGAACCCCACAAAGCATAATCCCAAACACACAAAACGACGTCGTAGAACACTACTTACGACTGGTTCTCAACCAAAAGCTGGACAACCATACGACTGGTTTAAACATCCCGGGAATTCTCCAAAAGCTGGTTCCAGCTGCAACATATAAACGCAGCGTTGCAACTAATCAAAACGGCGTCGCACAGCTGACGTCATAAAATCTGGTCGATAACTCTCGCGCAATACCAGCTGCAAGATACAGTAGCGCACCACCAGTCGCAAGCTACAGTAGCGCACAAATCTCTCGTAGCTGGACAACCAGTCGCACATCCAAACGACGACGTTTCCTCCTCGCGCTGCAGGGATGTTGACCCGCGTTGACATCTGCTTCGGCTGAACAACCAGCAGGCACACACACGCAATCAGATCTCTCACTAGCGCTACACCAAAACGACGTCGCTCCAACTTATTCAAACGACATCGTATCCAACCCGATACAAAATACGCTAAACCAGCGACTGGTATTTCAAGTGCTACCAGATCTCTCCAAACGACGGCGTTTTGGAATCTCACGTTGCCAAATAAACGCTACGACTGGTTTTCACTAAACAACCAGCTCTTAGCACAAAACCAGCTTTCACCACAAAATACCAAAAAAAAATACGAAGACTTTCAGAATTGTTCCAAATGCTATTTCAGACCCGAAAATGCAAACCAAACAGAGATCTGAACCACCAGAAATCTCTAAAATCCGATTAATTCCAACAAATAAACCTTGATTACAAATCCAGGCCTCACAGTTACTTGCCGTCACTCTGCCAATTTTCTGAGCGCATTGCAATTTGAAGTTATTCTCAAGAAAAGCTCACAACTCGAAGAACTTTCAAACAAGCCTTCATAGATTTACCTTCGAGTTTATTCTATGGTTCAATCTTTTGAATCGAGTTTCGTTGTTTAGAAACCAGAGAAATTTACAGTCTCAAAATATTGTATTTCACTATCATATTCTATTTAGTCTGTAACGAACTGGCTTTGTGAAGCAGTTCGAAAAATATATCATTCATTACTTATATTCAGCAGCTGCGTCTGCTTTGTTTGTGGAGTTGCTAGGAGTTCACCTTGAGCGAGGCTCGGTGACTGGGTGTTTGCAGAAGGGCTGTAAATCATCAAATCTTCTAGTGTATCCTTCCTGAAAAGGAAGAAGGGGAGACATAGGATATTTATAGCCGAACTTCCAGAAACAAACTCTCGATCTTAATCTTTTACTTAACACATTTATTTACTGCTTCACTGTTCACTGATCGATTGGCTTATTTCCGCACAATATTTGTTAGCCAAGAGATCAGCAGTTAAACTGAGATACCTTAAATATGGTAACCGGATTTAAGTTAAGCGAGGCGCTTGTAAAACTGTTTTAAGGGTTTCGAAAATTTAAAATAGTAGGAGTTCATTAAACCCCCCCTTCTGAACTCCTGCAGCTATTTTTCGAACCATATTGATCCTATCAAGATCTGATGAAGAGGAATCTGGATCAAGTGCGAGAATAGAATGTTAGGGATCCGGATCACGCCCCCCGGCAAGGCAGCGGAAGAACAAAAATACATGTGCCGGGAGACGATCAATACGATGAACAATTAAAATCTATGACATTCATAGGGTGTTTCAAAATAATACCTTGCTGGCACTTGTGCCTGGCTCCAACCGGAATTACAAGAACGCCGGCTCTTCACGATAGGTGGCGGTAGATCCGTCAATAGGTCCACGACCGGAATAGATCTCCCTCCAATCATCCTGCACTAGAAGGCTGAAGGATTTTATCGCCAATGGATTCTCCTCGAAAAACTAGGCCAGAAACAATTTTCCGGCGAAGCGGCGGCGGCGACGGCGACGGCGGGCGGCGCACGGCGATGGCGGAGTGAGGAAGATGAAGAGAGGGGCGGCGGCCAAGAATGCTTAGGGTTAGGGTTTGCTTAAGTGTGAGTTGTTTGTGAAGTCTAGGTTAGTCTTAATAAAATAGACTTAATGATGACTTGGACCGGCCCAACGGGCCCGGATCCAACGGGTGAACATTCAGTTCAGCCCCATCACCGAGACTTCATCGTAACTCCGATCGCCGATCAGATCGGACCGATCGACTCAGTTTCCAAACTGAATGCTATGATCTGAAAAATCATTTTTCAGAACCCCAGTGCAAAATGACCGTTTTGCCCCTCAACAGCGGGAAACCCCGGTTTGACCCCTGTTGACTTTTAGGAAGTCGCACTCCCCAAAATCCTCTTCGTATGCTCAACACATTGAGCTGAGTATCCGTGCGGGAATCTCGAATCCAGTACTTGTGTGTCCCTCAATGGTTCAGGGATACAGCTAGCCGTGGGCCCACAACCATTGCGGCTCCGGAATCACAATTCCGAACTTGCCCATCGGATCATGGTAAAGTGTCTAGCAACATCGCCCCATGATCCCCTAGGTATCACTGATAGTGCCTGCAAGAACCAGTTGGTCGTGGTTAGCGTACAGTACGGTCCTTTCAATCCATATATCCCGATCAGATCAACGACCATTGGTAAATCTAGAGTCGCTATAGATCCGATAGCCATGCATACATCTTGGAGATCGAATAGTGACATCGCGAGTGTAACTAGGTAAACACATTTACCTAAAACACTTCTCGTACTCTGGCCAGAGATTTATACACTATTATCCCATCAGATAGCATAGGATATCCACGCATGTCTGCGAGCGGTGAATCCTCGACAATGATGCATTGACTCCTACATGCATCGGGGTCTCACCCAATCTCGACGCCTTATGACCCCAAGTGAGTCGGCAAACGGGTCAAAGTGAGACGCCTATCATGTAGAGTCTCAATGACGTTTCGAGTCGTGAGGACTAATCAGTACAACCAAGACCTCGGACTTATCCACTCGACAAATGGTAACCACTTGGAAAGTCCGAAGGAGGGTAGTTCGATAGATCACCAGGTCACTATCTATCTGCATGCTCAGAACATCACAATGTTCCCTACCAATGAAACATGGTACTTCGCATCGCAGATACTAGTCTGGAACTCGGGCGGCCTTATCCTCATTTTGACGGTCCAATCGACTAGGAACAGTTCAGGATACACAGTGACTATTAGATGTGTTTCATGATAGCCGTCATACCCACTATCACATCTAACATACACTTTAGTGTATTCTAGGTTTTTACTCAACGCAATTGTAAATCATCATACACACAATGAAAGTAAAGAATGCCATATTAATAAATGCGAATATCATATATAAAGATTGTCATATACAAGAGTCTATAAACCCACACGCCACAAGTTGGCTAGTTGGGCATCTACTCTAACAATCTCCCACTTGCCCTAAAGCCAACTACTCATCAGACGCAGTGAGAGTCTATAAACCCACACGCCACAAGTTGGCTAGTTGGGCATCTACTCTAACAATCTCCCACTTGCCCTAAAGCCAACTACTCATCAGACGCAGTCCCATTGTTTCGCAATGTTTTTCAAACAACGGTCCAGGCACGGGCTTCGTAAGTGGATCAGCAACGTTGTCCGCAGAGGCGACTCTCTCAACTGCTATGTCACCTCTAGCCACAATATCCCGGGTTATGTGGTATTTCCTCAGTATGTGTTTGGATCTTTGGTGAGACCTAGGCTCCTTTGCTTGCGCAACGGCACCCGTGTTGTCGCAGTACACCGGGACTGGACCAACTCCATTAGGAATGACGCCCAACTCTTGGATGAAATTCCTTATCCAAACGGCCTCCTTAGCAGCAGCTGATGCTGCAATGTACTCAGCCTCAGTGGTTGAATCCGCGATGGTGTCTTGCTTGGAACTCTTCCAAGAGACAGTACCACCATTGAGCATGAATATAAATCCAGAGGTTGATTTCGAATCATCCACGTCACACTGGAAGCTAGAATCAGTGTAGCCTTTCAGTTTCAGTTCACCACCCCCATAGACCATGAACATATTCTTAGTCCTTCGTAAGTACTTAAGAATATCCTTCACAGCCTTCCAATGCAATTGGCCGGGGTTGGCCTGGTAGCGGCTCATGACACTCAGAGCATACACGACATACGGTCTAGTCGAGATCATGCCATACATAATACTACCTATTTCCGAGGCATATGGTACACGTGCCATACTCTCTATCTCCTCATCAGTCTTTGGACACATAGACTTAGATAGAGTGACCCCGTGGCACATAGGTAGGTGTCCTCTCTTGGACTCTCCCATAGAGAACCTCTTAAGTATGGTATCGATGTAGGTAGCTTGGGTGAGTCCGAGCATCCGTTTAGATCTATCCCGATAGATCTGTATTCCAAGAATATAGGATGCTTCACCCATGTCCTTCATCGAAAATCAACTAGACAACCATACTTTAGTTGACTGCAACATTCCTACATCATTCCCAATGAGTAGAATGTCATCAACATAAAGTACGAGAAACATCACAGCACTTTTAACTACCTTCTTATAGACACACGGCTCCTCGAGATTCTTGATGAAACCAAATTCCTTAATCGTTTCATCGAATCTCAGGTTCCAACTTCGCGATGCTTGTTTGAGACCGTAGATCGATCTCTGAAGCTTGCATACCTCATGCTCGCTTCCAACAGATGTGAAAACCCTCAGGCTGCGTCATATAGATCTCTTCCTTAATGTTTCCATTAAAGAACGCAGTTTTCACATCCATTTGCCATATCTCATAGTCGTACCATGCGGCAATGGCTAACAATATTCTAATTGACTTGAA
>KV010209.1:21182-36635 GCA_001598015.1 Dorcoceras hygrometricum | reverse complement strand
TCGAACCTCTTCGAGTTCTACTATTTTGCCCTTTCTATCAAGTAGAAGTTCCCTTTCCATAAAGGTGGCATTCCTAGAGACAAGTATTTTTGTCTCGTTGGGATAGTAGAAAATGTATCCAATGGAATTCTTTGGATACCCAATGAAGTAGCATAAGATGGATCTCGTATCCAGCTTATATCCCACTGTCTGCTTCACGTAAGCAGGACATCCCCAAATTCTCATAAATGAGTACTTGGGTGGTTTGCCCATCCATATCTCATATGGGGTCTTATCCACTGCCTTGGTGTGGACATTGTTCAACAACATTACCGCCGTTTCGAGCGCGTAGCCCCAAAACGAGGTAGGAAGTTCAGTGAAGCTCATCATAGATCGAACCATGTCCAACAAGGTCCGATTACGACGCTCCGCTACACCATTGAGCTGTGGTGTGGCCGAAGGGGTCCACTGTGCGAGAATCCCATTCTCTTTCAGATAGTCTTGAAATTCAGCACTTAAGTATTCACCACCTCGATCAGATCGAAGTGCTTTAATACTTTTGCCTAATTGATTTTCTACTTCAGCCTTGAATTCTTTGAACCTTTCAAAGGATTCAGACTTGTACTTCATCAAGTACAAGTACCCGTACCTAGAGTAATCATCGGTAAAGGTGATGAAGTATGTGTGACCATATTTAGTACTAATACTAAACGGGCCGCACACATCAGTATGGATCAAATCCAATAGGCCTTGGGCACGCTCACCCTTGCCCTTGAAGGGTTGCTTGGTCATCTTTCCCTTAAGACAAGATTCACAAGTCGGTAGGGAGTTGATGTCTGACAAATCAAACATGTCACTCCTAGCTAACTTGTTCATCCTACTTAGAGAAATATGACCTAGCCTAGCGTGCCAAAGTTGTGTTGGGTTCAAGTTATCGTGTTTCCTTTTAATCGTTGTTGTGTGTGTTTCCACATCGCGAGTTGGAAATTCTCTCAATGTAGAACATACCTTTTGCAGTTCGCAACTGCTCGAGGTAATCCTTACAGTTCCTCCTCCAATGTCCAGGCTTGTGACTGTGGTGGCAAACATCCTCAGATTTGTTCGGCCTTGAAGTCCTTGCCTTGGGCTTCTTGGTGGGCTTTTCCTCCTTCGTAGGAGCAGAACGCTTCTTGCTCTTGCGTCTGGGCCCCTTCTTCGCAGAGGAAGAAGAATCCAGAAGGAGGACGGGTTTGTCCTTCTTTATGGTCCCTTCAAACACTACGAGCATGTTAACCACCTCTTCAAGTGTGGCTTCCAGCTTGTTCATGTTGAAGTTGACCATAAAGGGGTCAAATGCAGCAGGCAGTGAAAGGGAAAGTACATCCACAGACAGCTCGTGTGGAAGTGCGATATCAAGGCCCGACAGCTTTTCAACGAGCCCAATCATACGAACCCCATGCTCGCGGACCGAAGTCCCATCGCGCATGCTGCTCGTCATCAGCTCCTTGACAGCCGTGAACCTCTCATGTCAGGAGTTCTCCCCGTACAGCTCTTTGAGATGAAAGAGTAAGGCAGAGGCATACTTTGTCTTCTCAAAACGCCGTTGCATTTCGTTGGACATCGATGCCATCACATAGCACCGAGCTTTTACCTCGTCTTCCCACCATTGTTTAAGCGTTACCAGCTCCTCAGGCTGATATCGGCAAGGGCAAACTTCGGAGGTCTCTTCTCTATCGCATAGAGAAGTTTCTCCGAAGCCAATACAAGATTGAGGTTGCGGATCCAGTCTTGGTAGTTCAGACCGGTGAACTTGTTGCTATCCAGTATAGCAGCGAGCGGGTTTTTCATCGAAAACATTTTATAAGCAGTAATACTGAGAGGAAAACGGACATACATTACTAACTATATATATAATAAACGCTAAGACATAAAACATGGTCATTAAGTTTTATGAATTACCCTCCCACTATTTTAACGATTTCACCACCCTCTAATGAAATCGAGAAAACAGGTTTCTTTAGTGGGTACACGGAGCCCAATCAAGCGATCATGGACCCGAATAATATCAGCCATCCATGACCCCCAAAAGGTAGTTTTCGATTGCAACCGGTGCAACCTCCATGTATTCGGGAGTTCCAACCGAACTCACAACAATTTTCAATGGCGTGGACAGCTTTCCGGCATACATGACCCCCTCAATAATATGAGTCGGGCCATGTATACGGGTAGCATCGACGTACACCCATTGTTGATGGAAGGTAGGGTTAATTTAAACAATTTTAAATACCCTTTTGTTTATCGAATAAACATTTTATCTTGATATAAGTTTTAAATCATATTTAAAACGAGAGATTTTATTTTTGAAAAAATTTTGTCTCATGCATATTTAAATCTAATTTAAAATATGCAGCATGCGGATTCAACTAATCTATATATCAACATATATAAATAAATATTGGGATGATCGATCGCGAGAGCTATGCGGTCCGTGGTTGCCAGTCACGGACCTGGGTCCAATCCTAGGGGTAATGCAATATGCAATGCAATCCTATTACAAAGCTTTCCGGTTTTACAGATCTTCGGTCTTCAATATCTTGATCGTCATTGTCCACCGTCTTCGGATGTCCTCCCACTAAGTCTAGTAATTTACATTAAATTTACTATGACAAAGAAGGGATACATTTATCAAGGGGTGGGAACGGGCCACAAACAGGCCCACTTTAAATGATGATCAAATATTTACAAACCGAAATCATACAAAACCTATTGCATACACCTAACACATTGGGCACGGCTCTCGATCACCCCAATCATGCAATTATTCTAATTAACATGCATAATTTAAATAATCTAATTATTTATCACAAAATCATATTTTAATCATAAAATCGTATTTTATAACAAAATCGTATTTTGTCGATAAAATCGAATTTTAATCAACAAAATCATATTTCATTATAAAATCATATCTTATAATTAAAATCACATTTTACTAATTTTAATTATATCATATTGGGCTTAAAACAATTCTAGGCCCAAAAATCTTAAAATTTCAAAATCGATCAAAACCGGGCCCGATATCGCATACCGGCCCGAAAACTTCACGGGCTGCCCGGGACAGGCCCGAACCAAACCCTAGAAGAAATCAGACCAGCCGTCACGACATCGCCGGAGCTTCACCGGAGCGGCGTCCGGCCGGCGGCACCGACGCCACGAATTTTTGCACGCGACAAGCGCGGCGCAATAGCGCATCGCGCGGCCTGCGTGCACCAAGCGTCGACCAGCGAGCTTCCCCGTGGCGGCACGCCTCCAGCCATCGTCGCAGCATCGTGCGCCAACTGTGGCGCACATCACGTAGGCCTTCGCGCAAGATCGTCGCGCAACCTTGCGCGAAGCGGCGCACAGCAGGCCGGCCTCCTCCGCGTCAAACGTGCGGCCAGCGCACAACAGGAGGGGCGAAAGCATGCGGCCAGCGGCCGAGAACCATGCGCAACATGGCGCCCAACACTCGCAACCTATCACGCTGGACATGGCCAGCGTTCGCGCGCCATGCGTGGCCAGCGTGCAGGCGTCGCGCGCGCTAGTGCGCGCGGTGAAGGTGATGAGGCGCCGCCATGAGCGGCGGCGCCGTGGCCGATCAACGTCGATTTTCGTTTTGATTCTGAAAAATTAAAACATTAGATACAATAGGGCATAAAGTATTGATCAGATCCGAAAACCTTGGCTCTGATACCACTGTTGGGGATCCGGATCACGCCCCCCGGCGAGGCAGCGGAAGAACAAAAATACATGTGCCGGGAGACGATCAATACGATGAACAATTCAAATCTGTGACATTCATAGGGTGTTTCAAAAGAATACCTTGCTGGCACTTGTGCCTGGCTCCAACCGGAATGACAAGAACGCCGGCTCTTCACGGTAGGTGGCGGTAGATCCGTCAATCAGGTCCACGATCGGAATCGATCTCCCTCCAATCAGCCTGCACTATAAGGCTGAAGGATTTTATCGCCAATGGATTCTCCTCGAAAAACTAGGCCGGAAACAATTTTCCGGCGAAGCGACGGCGGCGGCGACGGCGACGGGCGGCGCACGGCGGCGGTGGCGTGAGGAAGATGAAGAGAGGGGCGACGGCCAAGAATGCTTAGGGTTAGGGTTTGCTTAAGTGTGAGTTGTTTGTGAAGTTTAGGTTAGTCTTAATTAAATAGACTTAATGATGACTTGGACCGGCCCAACGGGCCCGGATCCAACGGGTGAACATTCAGTTCAGCCCCATCACCGAGACTTCATCGTAACTCCGATCGCCGATCAGATCGGACAAATCGACTCAGTTTCCAAAACTGAATGCTATGATCTGAAAAATCATTTTTCAGAACCCCAGTGCAAAATGAACGTTTTGCCCCTCAACAGCGGGAAACCTCGGTTTGACCCCTGTTGACTTTTAGGAAGTCGCACTCCCCAAAATCCTCTTCGTATGCTCAACACATTGAGCTGAGTATCCGTGCGGGAATCTCAAAATACAGTACTTGTGTGACCCTCAATGGTTCAGGGATACAGCTAGCCGTGGGCCCACAACCATTGCGGCTCCGGAATCACAATTCCGAACTTGCCCATCTTTTTTTTATCCACTCGACAAATGGTAACCACTTGGAAAGTCCGAAGGAGGGTAGTTCGATAGATCACCAGGTCACTATCTATCTGCATGCTCAGAACATCACAATGTTCCCTACCAATGAAACATGGTACTTCGCATCGCAGATACTAGTCTCGAACTCGGGCGGCCTTATCCTCATTTTGACGGCCCAATCGACTAGGAACAGTTCAGAATACACAGTGACTATTAGATGTGTTTCATGATAGCCGTCATACCCACTATCACATCTAACATACACTTTAGTGTATTCTAGGTCTTTACTCAACGCAATTGTAAATTATCATACACACAATGAAAGTAAAGAATGCCATATTAATAAATGTGAATATCATATATAAAGATTGTCATATACAAGAGTCTATAAACCCACACGCCACAAGTTGGCTAGTTGGGCATCTACTCTAACATAGAAATCTGAAGAAGCTGAAGTGATGAGGAATCTTGATTCATATACGTAGAGAAGATCATTTCAGTTGTGAAGAAGAAACATCTGAACAGAGGCAAAGAGAAGATGGATTCAGCAGTGGACAAGATGCAAGCAGATACTGATTCAGATGTTGGGCAGAAGATTGACTCAGATGGTGATCAGATGTTGACAAGAGGAGCAGCTGATCAGATGTGAAACAGAAGTTGATATCTTATCAGATGTTGATTAGCTGGAACGACAAAGAGAAGCTGATATCAGATATAATCAGATGTGAAGACAAGCAGAAGCTGATATCAGATGTTGTTCAGATGTGAAGACAAGCAGAAGCTGATGTTGATTAGATGTGACGAAAAGCTGTGACATGAAGCTAACGAAGAGAAGAGCAAAAACAGCTGGAGCAGATATGAGCGAACAGCTGAAACAACTGAAATAGTAGGGATCTGATGAACAGTAGAGATCTGAACGAAGAAATATCTGAGCGAAGATAAGAAGAGCTGGATCATATCAGAAGAAGAAGAAGAAGAGCAAATCAGAGAAGAACTGTAGCTGCATCAAGAATCCGATTGAAGCTTATATGCAAACAGATGTAGCAGAAGGTGAATCAATTTGAATAAGGGAATTAAAATTGATGTTCTGACGAATCAATCCACAAGCAAACAAAGAACAATACATAGCCATGTGCTTTAAAGGACGAAAGGTACACACAGTGTCAGAACGCTGCAGAAGATTTTTAACGAACAAAAGTGCGTGTCCAACGGCTAGATCTTTGGGGGAAGCTATATATTTACAAGGATTGATGAAACCAAAAATGGCACTGATGCAAGAAGGTACTGTGAGACAACAAGATAACATCAGACGATAACACAGTGTTAAAAACGGGAATAAAATAGAGAGACGAAGGAGTCGACCACCATGAGAGAGGAGCTTATTGCTAGTGTCGACTGCTGAGTCAAAATCAGCTTTTTAGGAGCATTTCCCAGTTGTGTGAGATTTCATTTATACGAGAGTTATGCTTACACCGTAAATCTCACACACACAGAGATTCATTCACATTTATGAGAGTTGAGCGAAACAGTATAGTGAATGAATCTTAAACCCAATACAAAATCAGAGTCTTGCACTAAGACGTTAAACTTTGTGTATGTAGCCTTTCTCACTGAGGCATAATACAAGTGATTGGATGTACACAGCCGATGGCTGGTGTAGAGTCTAGGAGTTCAGACTTGGGCAGTGGGTAAGTCCCAAATCTGATGGGGTCTGTGGATCAAATCTTCTAGTGGATTCCTTCCAGATTTGGAAGAAGGGGAGACGTAGGATCTGTTGGTCCAAACTTCCAGAAACAAACACTGAGTAATTTCTTTACGATTTGCAGCATTCCACATTCGCATACATATCAGATTCTGCATACGCATTTATGTTAGCACGCATAGCATTTCAGGTTTCACACACGCACAGTCGCATTAATATATGTTTAACGGAATATGATTGCATCGAGTTTTAAATTTAGAGTTCAGTTCTGGTATTTTCCGCTTTGGTATTTTTACCAGACCAGATCTGTCCTCGGTGCTCTTATATGTTCAAGAACCCGAGGTGTTGCACCTCGTGTCGTAAATTTTTTTTAAAATGGATCAGATCTCTCGGCCCCGAGTGTTGTTTAGTTGTGCGAGATCTGATCCTTCGATCCCAACAAGTGGTATCAGAGCAGGTTGTTCTTGAACGGGCATTTATTTTAAAACGCATGTGCTATCTTGTTTTTAGAAGTTTTAAAAGTTTTGAAAAGCTTATTTTATGAAGAAAAGGTGAAGAATAATTTTTGAACTACGGGTGTTTCTTTGTCGAGCTGACACAGATGCGCGAGTTCTGTGTGGATGCCAAGATCTTATTTTGGTTGGGCTGTTTTCAGCACATGAGACAAAATAAGAGAAATGAAAAAATCTGGTTGTTCAGCTATTGTTTTTAGCCAAATCTGAAACACATCAAGCATCGCAGACAACTCAGCCGACAAGTGCAAACGGTACGCCGACAATCCAATCCACTCAAGAATATCATATGGTCCGATGTAACGTGGAGCTAACTTACCCTTGAGTCCAAACCTCATCGTGCTAGGAAAAGGAGAAACTTTCAGAAACACTCGATCACCAACCTGAAACTCCAAAGGCCTACGCCACTTTTTAGCATAACTGGCTTGGCGATCCTATGCTGATTTCATTCTCTACCGGATCAGCCTAACCTGATCTTTCATGTGCTGCACAAACTCAGGTGTTGCCAACTGTCTTTCTCCAACTTCTTCCCAACAAATAGGCGATCTGAATTTCCTTCCATACAAATCCTCAGAAGGTGCCATTCCGATAGTCACTTACTAGATGCTATTATACGAAAACTCCACCAAAGACAAGGATTCTTTCCAACCGCCACTGAAATCCATAACCACAGATCGCAATAGGTCCTCGAGCGTCTGAATGGTCCTCTCAGATTGAACATCATTTTGGGGGTGATATGAGGTAATCATGGCCAAATTCGATCCCAAAGCTGACTGCAAACTCTTCCAAAACCTGGAAGTAAATCGTGGATCTGTGCCTGACACTATCGACACTGGAACACCATGCAATCTCACCACATGGTCAATATAAAACCTCACCATTTTCCTCAAAGAATACGTCATAGCATAGGGAACGAAGTGAGCTAACTTAGACAGTCGATCAACCACCACCCAAATCGCATAGCATCTTCGGCAAGAACAAGACAAATGGGTCACGAATTCCATCGCAACGTGTTCCAATTCCACTGCGGCACGTCCAAACTGTCAGGCCTCATGCTCTAAACAGAGTAAAACATACAAACACATGCGGAAGCTTATCAAAAAGTGGGTAAAATTTTCGCGTTTAGGCCTGACGGTTTAAAACATATAATTTAAAATACAAGAATACTCAAAATAGAACCTAGTTTAAAATCCAACCACAACAGAAACAGTATAGCATGACAACTTCCAACGACAATATGTATCAGACTCCAACTACGGGATACAATAACGAAGCGCAGGGCATCCCTCTGGCTAACTGATACATATATATATATGCTATACGCAACTGGGACACGCTAACCACCTCCTGGGGCACCACCAGCTGGGTTAAAGCCACGACCAGCTGTAAAACCTGGGTTTCCTGAAAACAACACAAACAAGGAAACAAACCAAGCCCCAGAGGGACATGGGGTCAAACCCCAGTACGGAGAGCAACTGAAACAGCTAAAGGAAAGCATAAGATAAAAATGCAGATGCTATGCATGAGACACAGAACGAACGCTGAAGGCAACCAAAAAGGGAGCCAAGGAACTCAAACATAGCTCCACAAGATCTTCAACAAACGGTGGCCACTGGTGTGTGTTCAAAGTGTGATAATGAGCCACTCGCCTTGACACTACACCCAAATACCAGATGCAACAAACAACTCGACCTACCGTTGCCTCGCCCATGAACTGTGGTAGTTAACCACTCGGTGCATGGTGGCTAACAAATCCCAGCAGGGAGATGAGAGTGCGGTATCACCGCTCGCCCTTGCATCCTGGTAAGAAACAACAGCACAATACGACAAGAAACGATACAAGAGATCTGAAATGAATGATGAACCATGCGTGAATGCATATCACTAAGGCAGCTAGCTAAACAAAAACGCAACAGCTACCAAAATACCGCATTCAAAAACACCAAAACATTCCAGCAATCTCACATTAAATCTCACACCAATCCAAGCTGAATTTCAAGCTCAAACCCGTACCTTCTGAGCAACAATTACCAAAATTACGATTCCTCAAAGGTGCGAGCAAGTCACGGCCTGCACAAAATCTGCCAAACACACGATGCACAGATTTTAGGAAAAGCCTACACAACCTCACGGCCTCACAATTTCTCACGGCCAAACATAAAAGTTCACGGCTGGTAATTCATGTGCACAAAACAGCCTTCAACCCTACCCAAACAACTTAACAGGAAGCTTAATACAAGGCTGGGAACAAGATTTCAAAGTTAAATCGAAAAGCTACCTGCAACTACGAAACGCACGAATAAGAACAGCAACTTCATGCTTTCGTTCAAGCCAATTACAACCTCTAAAATGGGTACGATATGAAAGAGATTTCCAAGAGGAGTCCAACGCTACCTCGAACGTGAAAAATGGTGGCTGGAATCAACGGGAATCGTCGGATAAAATCTATGATGAATAGTACCCGAGGGTTTGAGATAAACAGAGAACGAAGATCGGGAAATTTGCTAAGTATGGGATCTGGTAAAAATAAAATGAAGCCAACGCTTCCTATTTAAAGGCGCGAGAAGTCTGTTTACAAAACTCACCGACAGAAACAGATCTCACAACCAACGCGCGCTAAACACAACCAAGACCCCAAAACGACGTCGTACAAAACCACGGAGAAAGCTGGTCAAAAAGCGCTGAAAGCTGGAAACACGCTACAGGAGAGTTGACCAACTTTGACATCTGTTTTCAATAACCCAGACCTCATCGCTGCGAACAGATCTCTCACGAGTGCTACTCCCAAAAACGACGACGTAACAACTTATTAAAACGGGGGAGTTTAGGAACCAACGCATAAACCCGCAATACACAAAACAGATCTCTCCGCTCACGAGCAGATCTCATGCCAGCGCTATACCAGATCTCTCCCACAAGCGCTAATCAAAACGACACCACTCTTACTTATCCAAACGACAGCGTTTCAAGCCTTAACAAAATACGCTAGAACCAGATCTCTACACATTAGCGCAAAACATATCTCTCATGAAACGACGGCGTAAGGACCTCGCGCCAACAAAACACGCTGCGAAGGAAAATAACACCAGCGACCAGACTTCTTCAACAGCAAGGCTTACGTCATCAACGCAACGCATACCAGCGAAGCTTACGTCATCAAATCTACTACCAGATTTCACCAAAAACAGATTTCAAACTCGAAAAAACCAAAATTTCCATAATTGCTCTAAGCACGATTTCCGACCCGAAAATGCAAACGAAACCTTCAAATAGAACTCCGAAAACCTAGAATTCTCCAAAAACCGATTAATTCAACAATTAATCTTATATTACAATTTCAGGTCTCACACAAACTCTGCAACATACCACCATGTCTCATCCTCTCCGCATTGACCTTCTGGCAATTCAAACATCGCGCCACAAAATCTCAATATCGTACTTCATGCCTTGCCACCAAAAGTTAGCCCTTAAGATATGGTACATCTTCCTGGTTCCCGGATGAATACTGTGGCGGCTATAGTGGGGTTTCCTCAGAATCGCTTCCTTAAAATCCATCAGGTTAGGAACCAATAACCTCCCATGGAATCTCAAACATCCATCAAAAGTCACAGAAAAATCATCCTTCTGACCGACCCGAGACTTTAATCTCAACTCATGAACATACGGGTCAGCCTTTCCGCTGCTTTAATGTCTGAGACAATCTGTGTTCAACCTACAAAAAAGAAACGAGGAAATACTCATCATCTGCCTGAAATCTCCATCCTGAGGTACCCAAATGCTTGTGGACCTTCAAAATACTCAGAGACATCAGCGTCGTACTCTGCACTTTCTGACTCAGGGTATCCGTAACAAGGTTCACCCGCCCTGGCTGGTACTGAATCTCACAATCAAAGTCCTTGAGCAACTCCATCCATCTACGTTGTCTGATTTTCAGGTCAGACTGCGTAAAAAGATATTTCAAGCTCTTGTGGTTGGTGTACACCACGAGCTGCTCACCATAGAGGTAATAGGGCCAAATATTCAACGCAAAGACAATGTCCGCCAAATCCAAATCATGAACTGGATAGCTAGTCTCATGCGGTTTCAACTGGCGCAATGCATAAGCAATCACTCGCCCATTCTACTTCAAAACACAACCTAGTCCATTCAAAGAAGCATCTGAGCACACCACGAAATCAGCTGAACCTACAGGCAAAGAAAACACTGGCAATGAAGTCAAATTCTCTTTCAGCAATGAAAAACTCGACTCACATCCTCAGACCAAATGAATCTACGCTCCTGCTGGGTCAACTGGGTCAGAGGCCTGGCTATCTTAGAAAATAGTTCGATAAAATGTCTGTAACAGCCAGCCAACCCCAAGAAACTATGAATCTCCGAAACATTCCTGGGCTACGACTTGTTAACCACGGCCTCCACCTCGCTAGGATCAACTGAAATACCAAGTGAACAAATGACATGACCCAAGAACACCACTCTGTCCAACCAGAACTCACACTTAGAAAACTTGACATTTAATTGTGAGTCTCGAACAGTTTGGAGGACTAGTCTCAAATGCTCCTTATGCTCCCTCTTACTTCTCTAGTAGACCAGGATATCATCGATGAACACAATCATAAACCAATTTTTAAACTCTTGAAATACCATGTTCATCAAATCCATAAAAACTGCTGGAGCATTCATCAGACCAAGCAACATAATAAGGAACTCATAATGCCCATACCTGGTCCAAAAAGCTGTCTTGGAGATATCCTTGTCCTAAATTCTCAACTGATGATAGCCGGAATGAAGATCGATCTTGGAATAAACTGCTGAACCTTGCAGCTGTTAAAAAAAGTCATCAATCCTCGGCAAGGGATACTTATTCTTCACTGTCACTTTATTCAACTGCCAAAAATCGATGCACTTCTGCATAGAACCATCTTTATTCTTGACAAATAGAATCGAGATACCCAAGGTGACATACTCGATCGAATAAAATCTTTCTCCAAAAGATCTCTAAGATGATCCTTGAGTTCTCTCAACTCCGCTAGTGCCAACCTGTATGGGGCTCTCGAAATCGGGTCAGTCTATAACATCAACTCAATATTGAAATCAATCTCCCTTCTCGGAGGAAACCAAATCTCATCAGGAAAGACATCATGGAACTCCCAAACAACAAGGTATAACAAAGCTCAAAAAGAGGCTCGGGTGTCACATTCAGCGAATAAATCATAAATCTAGGATTCTCAAGTGACAAAAGCTCGAACATCTCCATGACAGAAACCAGTGGGATCTTGGATTGAGAGTTATTACCATAAAAGTCCACTTCTCACCAAGATGAGGTCCAAACCTGACCACACCATGGAAACAATTGACTATAGATCGATAATTGGCCAAGACATCGATGCCCAAAATACAGTCGAAATCTCACATATCCATATTAATAAAATAACATTCGAAATATTGCATCTCCAGCTTAATCAAATTTTCCGCCAACGAATTCTCCTCAAACCAGAGTACATAATTCAAAAATATCCCTAGAAAACAGACTCCCTCCAAGTAGCCACAGACACAACATCACACAAGAGAGTGGTATAAACCCACACTCACAAATAAATACATCAGAAAGAAGCGAGTTTGATGCTCCAGTTGTTAGAGTAGATGTCCAACTAGCCAACTTGTGGCGTGTGGGTTTATAGACTCTTGTATGAAACGATTTTATATATGATATTAGCATTTTTTCATGGCGTTCATTATTTTCATTATGACTATAATGTTAACAATAGTGTTGGATAAAGACCTAGAATGCACCATAGTGTATGTTAGATGTGATAGTGGGTATGACGGTTATCATGAAACACATCTAATAGTCACTGTGCATTCTGAATACGTTCCTAGTCGATTGGGCCGTCAAAATGAAGATAAGGCCGCCCGAGATTGAGACTAGTATCTGCGATGCGAATTACCGTGTTTCATTGGTAGGGAACATTGTGATGTTCTGAGCATGCAGATAAATAGTGACCTGGTGATCTATCGAACTACCCTCGTTCGGACTTTCCAAGTGGTTACCATTTGTCGAGTGGATATGTCCGAGGTCTTGGTTGTACTGATTAGTCCTCACGACTCGAAACGTCATTGAGACTCTACATGATAGGCGTCTCACTTTGACCCGTTTACCGACTCACTTGGGGTCATTAGGCGGCGGGATTGGGTGAGATCCCGATGCGTGTAGGAGTCGATGCTTCGTTGTCGAGGATTCACCGCTCGCTCTCATGCGTGGATATCCTATGCTATCTGAGGGGATAATAGTATATAAATATCTGGCCAGAGTACTAGAAGTGTTTTAGGTAAATGGGTTTACCTAGTTACACTCGCGATGTCACTATTCGATCTCCAAGATGTATGCATAGCTATCGGATCTCTAGCGACTCTCGATTTACCAATAGTCGTTGATCTGATCGGGATATATGTGTTGAAAGGACCGTACTGTACGCTAACAAAGACCAACTGGTTCTTGCAGGCACTATCAGTGATACCTAGGGGATCATGGGGCGATGTTGCTAGGTGCTTTACCATGATCTGTTGGGCAAGTCCGGAATTATGATTTCGGAGCCACAATGGTTGTGGGCCCACGGCTAGCTGTATCCCTGAACCATTGAGGGTCACACAAGTACCGGATTCGTGATTCCCACACGAAACCTGAGCTCAATGTGTTGAGCATAAGAAGAGGATTTTAGGGAGTGCGACTTTCTAAAAGTCAACAGGGGTCAAATTGCGATTTCCCGCTGTTGAGGGGCAAAACTGTCATTTTGGACTAGGTATCTGAAAAATTGTTTTTTGCATCATAATGTTCAGTTTTGGAAACTGAGTTGATCGGTCCGATCTGATCGTCGATCGGGGCCCACGGCTAGCTGTATCCCTGAACCATTGAGGGTCACACAAGTACCGGATTCGTGATTCCCACACGAAACCTGAGCTCAATGTGTTGAGCATAAGAAGAGGATTTTAGGGAGTGCGACTTTCTAAAAGTCAACAGGGGTCAAATTGCGATTTCCCGCTGTTGAGGGGCAAAACTGTCATTTTGGACTAGGTATCTGAAAAATTGTTTTTTGCATCATAATGTTCAGTTTTGGAAACTGAGTTGATCGGTCCGATCTGATCGTCGATCGAAGTTATGATGGAACCGTGGTGATTTAAATGAACCGAATGTTCATATAGGACTTGGGCCTGACCCAAGTCCAATGGGCCGGTTCAAGCCCATCTACCATATTTATTAATTAAATTGGTTAGGGCTTAATCATTACACAACACACAACTTAACCTAGTCTCCAACTCCTTGAAGTCGGTCGACCCTCCCCTCTCCACAAACCTCACGGCCACGCACCGCCGTCGCGCCACCACGCGCCGCCGCCCCATTGATCGAACTTGCTCCGGTCGTCGTGCTGAGGTGATTCCATCCACGTAAAATTCGTCATATCTTCTAGTGCAGATTGACGGAGGAAGATCGATTCCGGTCGTGGACCGGATTGGAGGATCTACCGCCGCCTACAGTTTGAAGTGCCGGTTTCCTCGTGAAACTGGTCGGATCCAGGCGCCTAGACGCCAACAAGGTAACAATCAAAGAACCCCCTATGAATGGTTTGTTGATTTGTAATAATGAATTGAACACTTTCCGGGCAATTTTTGTTTTTTCGCTGCGCCCCGGGAAGTGGGATCCGGATCCGCCACCGTCTCCCAACGGTGGTATCAGAGCCCAGGCTCGGATCCTTCAATACATTTGTACCATAATTGTATCAGATCTCGAATTTTGAAATAAAATTTTTTTTTTGGATCACCGGCCGTGCGCCCCTCCCTCCCGCCGCGCGCATATGCGCGCGCGGCAACCATGCGCGCTGACCGCGCATGGCGGCTGGGCAGATGCTGCTGCACTGTGCACTGGCCGCGCAAATTGTTGCACGCTGGCCGACCGTTGCTTGCCGCTGGTCGCGCGAGTTGGCCGGCAGCCTTGCGCAACATGGTTGCGATGGTGGGGCGCGGTTGTGCACCTCCTTGGCGTGGCCTGGCCGGGCGAGTTGCGACCAGCGTGCGGCCAAGCGCCGCACGCAATTTGTTGGCGGCGACCACCGCCGTGCGGCCGCCGTCCGGCGAGTCTCGGGCAGTGTTGCGACGGCTGATTCCTTCTAGGTTTTGTTCGGGCCTGTCCCGAGCAGCCCATGAAGTTTTCGGGCCGATATTCGATATCGGGCCGATTTTGGTCGATTTTGAAATTTTTGAGATTTTCCCTAAAATTGTTTTAAGCCCAATATGATGCAATTAAAATTGCAAAATACGAATTTGATTGTAAAATATGATTTTATAATTAAATATGATTTTGTGGATTAAAATTTGATTTTATCGACAAAATGCGATTTTATTATAAAATGCGATTTTATGATTAAAATATGATTTTGTGGTAAATAATTTGATTATTTAATTTATGCAAGTTAATTAGATTGATTGCATGTTTGGGATGATCGAGAGCCGTGCCCAATGTGTTAGGTGTATGCTTTAGGTTTTGCGATTTCGGTTGTATTTAATATTGTTGATTATCATTTATTAAAGTGGGTCTGTTTGTGGCCCGTTCCAACCCCTTAAAATTGTATCCCTTATGTGTCATGGAAATTTAATTGTAAATTACT
>KV010209.1:0-12345 GCA_001598015.1 Dorcoceras hygrometricum | reverse complement strand
GTCAAAATGAGGATAAGGCCGCCCGAGATTGAGACTAGTATCTACGATGCAAAGTACCGTGTTTCATTGGTAGGGAACATTGTGATGTTCTGAGCATGCAGATAGATAGTGACCTGGTGATCTATCGAACTATCCTCGTTCGGACTTTCCAAGTGGTTACCATTTGTCGAGTGGATATGTCCGAGGTCTTGGTTGTACTGATTAGTCCTCATGACTCGAAACGTCATTAAGACTCAGAGACTAGTATCTGCGATGCGAAGTATCATGTTTCATTGGTAGGGAACATTGTGATGTTCTGAGCATGCAGATAGATAGTGACCTGGTGATCTTCGAACTACCCTCGTTCGGACTTTCCAAGTGGTTACCATTTGTCGAGTGGATATGTCCGAGGTCTTGGTTGTACTGATTAGTCCTCATGACTCGAAACGTCATTAAGACTCTACATGATAGGCGTCTCACTTTGACCCGTTTGCCGACTCACTTGGGTGAGATCCCGATGCGTGTATGAGTCGATGCTTCGTTGTCGAGGATTCACCGCTCGCTCTCATGCGTGGATATCCTATGCTATCTGAGGGGATAATAGTGTATAAATATCTGGCCAGAGTACTAGAAGTGTTTTAGGTAAATGGGTTTACCTAGTTACACTCGTGATGTCACTACTCGATCTCCAAGATGTATGCATAGCTATCGGATCTCTAGCGACTCTCGATTTACCAATAGTCGTTGATCTGATCGGGATATATGTGTTGAAAGGACCGTACTGTACGCTAACCACGACCAACTGGTTATTGCAGGCACTATCAGTGATACCTAGGGGATCATGGGGCGATGTAGCTAGGCGCTTTACCATGATCCGTTGGGCAAGTCCGGAATTATGATTTCGGAGCGACAATGGTTGTGGGACCACGGCTAGCTGTATCCCTGAACCATTGAGGGTCACACAAGTACCGGATTCGTGATTCCCACACAGAAACTGAGCTCAATGTGTTGAGCATAAGAAGAGGATTTTAGGGAGTGCGACTTCCTAAAAGTCAACAGGGGTCAAATTGCGATTTCCCGCTGTTGAGGGGCAAAACTGTCATTTTGGACTAGGTATCTGAAAAAAATTTTTTCGCATCATAATGTTCAGTTTTGGAAACTGAGTCGATCGGTCCGATCTGATCGTCGATCGGCGTTATGATGGAACCGTGGTGATTTAAATGAACCGAATGTTCATAGAGGACTTGGGCCTGACCCAAGTCCAATGGGCCGGTTCAATCCCATCTACCATCTTTATTAATTAAATTGGTTAGGGCTTAATCATTACACAACACACAACTTAACCTAGTCCCAAACTCCTTGAAGTCGGCCGCCCCTCCCCTCTCCACAAACCTCACGGCCACGCACCGCCGTCGCGCCACCACGCGCCGCCGCCCCGTTGATCGGACTTGCTCCGGTCGTCGTGCTGAGGTGATTCCGTCCACGTAAAATCCATCATATCTTCTAGTGCGGATTGACGGAGGAAGATCGATTCCGGTCGTGGACCGGATTGGAGGATCTACCGCCGCCTACAGTTTGAAGTGCCGGTTTCCTCGTGAAACTGGTCGGAGCCAGGCACCTAGACGCCAACAAGGTAACAATCAAAGAACCCCCTATGAATGGTTTGTTGATTTTTATTAATGTATTGAACACTTTCCGGGCAATTTTTGTTTTTCCGCTACGCCCCGGGAAGTGGGATCCGGATCCGCCACCGCCTTTCCATCACCAGTGTCAAATAAAACTCGTGCAGGAAAATCAAGAATTTAACAAGTACCCCGAATAACTCCCTCGGGTGCATCGCTAGACTTCTCTCGTGTCATTGCATGCACACGAGCCTGCTGAGGTCCTAAAAACTTAGATTGAGAAGGCCCTCTAAACTGTGAAAATCCAGGCTGTTGGAATGATCCTCGAGATTGACCATGTTGTGACTGAGAGGAACGCTGACTCCTCGCCAAAGGACATACCCTAGAAAAATGTCCTGGCTTCCCACAAAGATGACAAGTTCCTTGAACTTTAGTACACTGTGAAGGTATTTGTCCTCCTTCACGCTATCCAAAAAATACAGCCCTCGAGCTACTTCCACCAGAACTTTCAGAACCAGAAGAACTAGAACTTGACTTATTCTTGAACTGCTTTTATCTGGGCTTAAACCACTGGCGACTAGACTGTTGCAACACTTGATGAAGCTGAAAAGAATACACCCCATGAGGCACAGGATAGAAACCCTGAGGAACCTGTGGCTGAACCTGGGACTACATGTTCAGCAAGCCCTCCTCGATATCTATCGCCCGGTTCACTGTATCCTCCAATGAAGAAGGGGGACCAGCCAAAACTAACGAAAGAAGATATGATCTCAAACCTCCACAAACTTGTTCAGTTTTGCCCTCTCCTGACTAGCAACATGGGAAACATAAGAGAGCAGAGAAGAAAACTGTCGGGCATACTCCATCACTCTGATATTTCCGTGCACAAGATGGTCAAACTCGCACTCATTTGCAAGGTAATAAGACTGTGGAATATACTCCTGTCAAAACGCTGCACAGAAGCTTTCCCACGAGATCACTCTATCCATCTCTCTCATCGCCCTAGAAGCGCCCTTCCACCATCGCTGTGCATGCTCTCTCAATTGGAATGTAGCCACTCAATCTACTGTTCTCATCATATTTGACCCTATGAAATATACCTTCCATATGTTCCAACCAGACTTCGGCTACTACACCTCCCACGGTACCTGAGAAAGTCTGGCGGTTCATCCTCTGAAACCTAGCCAATACCAATTCCATCTCGTCGACTCGGTGAGCTAGCTGCTCCACCTCATCCTCACGGTTCTGGGCTCCTGATTCCTCATAAATATGTTTACCCGCTCTACCTCTCCCCTTAGGTGCCATCTACAAGACACCATGGTAATCACGTACAAATAGGAAAGCACGTAGTCTAGCACATGCAAAAAAAACAATCACCGTGCCTGGACTTGAGTGAAGTAGAATCTACATAGAGCTTATATCGGTTTAAGCTCTGATACCAAAATGGCAGGCCTGGTGCACTTAATTACCAAATAAGCACACAATTAGTGATAACAGTGGATTGGAAAAAAATTTTTCTTTGGCATGAACTGAAAACAACGAGTTAAAAATAATTGAATACTCAAAATATAGATACTAGTTCTTGAAATACGGCCAACATGCACATGCAGAGCTAACCTGCTCTCAATTCATGCAGAAAACCAAATAAATAACATCATCCAATCTCCTAGACAAGAGTGTATATATATATATATATATATATATAAATATTCAACAAAACATTATCAATTCATATCATATACAACAACTACACAGGGCATCCCCTGTCAATGACTCGATAATATATATAGTAACTGGGACACACGATCTACACCTAAGGGGCTCCACTAGCTGAGGCACATCCTGGCCCAACTGATCCACCTAGATAACGTGAAATCCAAATACACAACAAAAAAGCCCCAAAGGAAAGGGATCAAACCCCAGTACGAAGATCAACGTACAAAAATATATGAAGTATGTATGAAATATGCAAAGTTCTATGCTTTGCATGTCCGGTGGCAAGAAACCGAATAACAACATAGGACAATCAAAACAGTAATCATCAACTTTTGGCAACGTCATCAGGGATTTGGGTGCAACCCGAGCATGCCCAACGGAAAATAGATGTGGCTCATCATCGACACAAATACGGACACTACCCGACCGACCGCAACTGAATGCCAAGGTGTACTGCAACCACCCACCAACATCTATCCAGGACATTGCATCTAAAGGGCGAGAGTGACTTGGTGCATCCTCTCCATCGTGAGTGTGTAACACAACACCATATCACGAGAGTTTAACTCAAAACAGAGCATCAGATCAATGGCTATCAACAGATCACATGGCCCAATATGAATGCATATGCTCGATGCCTGATATAGATGCACAATCATATATCAAATGTATGCATGAAATCAACACAACACATACAAGCATATAACACATAATCACACTCTATGAAAGGTGTAAATACGTGCTCCATCCGTACCTGTACAATCTGACCAATTGCCTCAACCGAAATCATTGCTTAAACAGTTCACACCCCCACTGAACAACTCGGGTAGTAGATGGTGTCAACATCTTAGGACATCCTACAATCCATACAAACTACAACAGGACACAATCTACTCAAAAACCCAAATAACACCAGCTCAGGGCACTCAAGGTGCGCAACCAATAACAAAAAACTCATCCTGCTCAAATAAAAAATAATAATTCACCATAATAGTCTTAAAATAGAGCTAAGGAATAGAGCTTATAATTACAGCTCAAAGAGATCCAAACTGAGAAGCTAAATGGCCTGAAAATACAAGAATAGCTCGCATACACACTCCGACGATTGCTCTCCTCCGACCACCACCAGTCACCAGACTAATTCGGAAAGATAGTTCTTGGTAAGAGGGTTCCAATGACACAACTCTTGCTCAAAACGGATCGACTAAACTGAAGATATCGAGCAAAAACAAGTTCGCATGAACAGCACCTAGGGTTCGAAGAAACCAGCTCGAGCTCTGAAGGGGATGATGGAAATGGTTTCTAAAATATCAAAAACTTGTGTTATCAACCACACACAAAGATAAAGCCGAGAAATTTATAGAAATACCCTGGTGAGTTCCTCCGATCTGATCTACAGTAACCTCAGATCATGCTCAGTCTCTGTGATACCAGCTTGGGGTACTCAGGTGTGAGGACTGATGAAGTTGAGCTGGACCAGAGCCTAAGAGGAATTGAGCATCCAATGAAAATTCTGGACAGGAAGGAGAAATCATTGAGGATTAGACCATACCTTGGGTTATAGCGCAGTGGAGTAGACTTGGAAGAGAAGAGGCTACTAGAGAGGCAGGAGCTAAGATGAAAGGAGAGTGGCATCATCCATGTTGGATGCTGATTTCTTCCTCATGTTCTGTTCTTTCCTATTGGCTCCTGTTCGTAACCTGGTTGTGCGCAATTCGTTGATCCCTTTGGGTAGTTGGTGTTGCGATCTGCTTTGTTTTGCACGAGCTGTTATGGGGACAACAGTGTAGTAGCGATTCTCTTGTGGATTTTTGTGTATGAGCGTAAGCTGATCTATGTAGAACAGTTCTGAGATGAACTGCTTCGCTGGACGGTATGTTAGAATTCTAACGCGAACTGTTTCGGGGAGATCAGCTTGGGAGTAAGAAGCTTTGAGAGGCGCTGTGTAGCGTAAGCTGCTAGGAGCTGAAGCCTAAGCTGGGTTCATATTAGGGATGTTCTGGGTGCCCTGAGCTGGGTGTTCAGATCGCGAGTGTTGTGCCGCGTTGTTTAGTGGTATCAGCTTAGGAATAAGCTGGTAGTAACTCTCTATATAGACCGGTGTTGTTTGTCGTATTCAACTTAGTTGAGAGCTGTTCGTAGTTCTGGCTTTGCCAAGAGTTGGTCGGGGTCATCAGCTTTGACCAGAACCGTTCGATTTCTAGGACAAGATCTTTTAAGGTGGGGAGGATGTGCGGACTGTGATTAACTGAGGTGATTGGTGACTTGATCAGTTTAGATTAATGGTCAATCAGTCAAGAAGCTCAAAGAGCTATCTGTAGAGACAGATCAGCTCTCTAAGCTGAATAATCTCGACTGATTAACCATTAGTTTAAACTTATTAAGTAACTAAGCGCCCCGATTAATCATAGTCCTCACATCAGGCCTCTTCTGAGCTGAATCCTGCTTAGGACGTAGACTTCCTCTGAGCTGACCCCCAGCTCAGGACATCCAGAACTCCTCTAAGTTAACCCCGGTTCAGCACACACTACAACTTACCATCTCAACACCAATAGATAATCCTAGCACTAATAGAACAACACAAAGATACTGAACAGAGGTATCAGATCAGCTCACGTCTCAACCAGAACGCAAAACACAAAGCAACAGTGCCATCAGATCAGCTCGCACATGATCAGATTTCAAAAAGCACAGTGCTACTCCGATCAGCACAACACTACCAGATCATCTCAGCTCGCACCCAGATCAGCATACAACTCGATCAACTCAGAACAAATGATCCGGCCAGAACAGCTCGATCTAATCCAACACTGTTCATTAGATCAGCACACACCGCCCAGCATGCTATACCCGTATCAGCACGGGTCACAACATACCGGCATGTACTCAGATCAGTTCATGCCCGATCTAATACCGCCTAAAATAATTTTTCCTGATCTGGTTTCCATGCTTCACATCGACATTTCAGCTCGTACTGGAACTGTACCACTCAGATCAGCTCGCACCCGATCCAATTTACTCTAAACTGAGTAATCCGAGCTGAAATTTCAGAACCTCACATGTTCAAGGGGGCAGAAATAAATTACACCACTTAGGAGAAATTATCTCTTGCACTAGTCTGTTAGAGTAGGTGCCCAACTAGCCAACCTGTGGCGTGTGGGTTCTTGTTGACTCTTTGTAAACGATCTTTATTTATGAAATTCGTAATCTTTTATGGCATTCTTTATCTTCATTGTTTTATAATGTTAACAATTGTGTTGGATAAAGACCTAGAATGCACCATAGTGTATGTTATATGTGATAGTGGATATGATGGCTATCATGAAATACATCTAATAGTCACTGTGTATTCTAAACACGTTCCTAGTCGATTGGGCCGTCAAAATGAGGATAAGACTGCCCGAGCTTGAGACTAGCATCTGCGATGTGAAGTATCACGTTTCATTGGTAGGGAACATTGTGATTTTCTGAGCATGCAGATGGATCGTGACCTGGTGATCTATCGAACTACCCTCGTTCGGACTTTCCAAGTGGTTACCATTTGTCGAGTGGATAAGTCTGAGGTCTTGGTTGTACAGATTAGCCCTCTACTCGAAACTTCATTGAGACTCTACATGATAGGCGTCTCACTTTGACCCATTTACCGACTCAGTTGGGGTCATCAGGTGGCGGGATTGGGTGAGGTCCCGATGCATGTAGGAGTCGATGCTTCGTTGTCGAGGATTCACCGCTCTCCTTTGTGCGTGGATATCCTATGCTATCTGAGGAGATAATAGTGTGATAAATCTCTGGCCAGAGTACTTGATGTGTTTTAGGTAAATGGGTTTACCTAGTAACACACGCGATGTCACTATTTGATCTCCGAGATGTATGCATGGTTATTGGATCTCTAGCAACTCTCGATTTACCGTCGTTGATCTGATCGTGATATTGTGTTGAAAGGACCGTACTGTACGCTAACCATGACCGACTGGTTATTGCAGGAATTATCAGTGATACCTAGGGGATCATGGGGCGATGTTGCTAGGCGCTTTACCATGATCCGATGGACTAGTCCAAAAATGTGGTTTCGGAGTCACACATGTTGTGGGCCCACGGCTAGCTATATCCCTGAACCATTGAGGGTCACACAAGTACTGGTTTCTCGATTCCCGCACGAAAATTAAGCTCAATTTGTTGAGCATAGGAGGAGGAAGGATGGAAGTGCGACTTCCTAAAATTAAACAGGGGTCAAAATGCAGTTTCCCTAAAGTTTGGGCTAGTTTGACTATCCTTGAAACTTGGAGGGGCTAAACTGCAATTTTGGACTAGGTGGTCTGAAAAATTGTTTTTGCATCATAATACTCAGTTTTGCAAACTGTGTAGATCGGTCCGATCTGATCGTCGATCGGGATTATGATGGAGCCACGGTGATGCAGTTGAACCGAATGTTCATACGGGACTAGGCCTGACCCAGGCCCATTGGGCCGGTTCAAGCCCATCACAAGTTTATATATATGTGTGCCCTAGGGGTACATGACACTCTACTACTCCAAAAACCCTAAAGTAGCCGCCCCCTCTCCTCCTTTCTCCACACGGCCGCCGCCCCCTCCCTCGCACAGCCGCCCGCCGTCGTGTGCCGCCGCCTGCCGTGGTTGGACTTGTTCCGACCGTCTTGACGTGGAGATTCCGTCCGTGAAACATTTGTCGTGTTTTCTAATGCAGAATGACAAAGGGATCGTGATTTCAGTTGTGGACCGGATTCGAAGAATGACAACCGCCAACCATTGAAGTGCCAATTTCCTCGTGAAACTGGTCGGAGCCAGGCGCCTAGACGCCAGCAAGGTACAATTCTAAAACACCCTATGGATGTTTTATTGTTATGTATTGACCGTTCCCGTGCAAAATTTTGAAAGCTTCCGCTGGGCCCCGGGAGCGGGATCCGGATCCGCCGCTGTGCCAACAGTGGTATCAGAGCTTTGGATCGGATCTGTCAATACATAAAATTGTACCCGTATTCATCAGATCTCAAATTTCAAATTTCAAAAAAAAAATTTTTCTGCCCGACGCCGCCGCGCCCAGCGTGCGCGCAGCGTGCGGCATCGGATGCACGCCTGTCGCGCACGCTGGCCGGCACCCGTGAGTGCACGTTGCGAACGGGGCTGCGCGACACCGCGCGCCAACTGCCGCCCCACCTGCACAAGCTGTGCGCGCAGGTGGCTGCCCCCGTGCGCACACGTTGTGCACATGGGCGCGCGCAGCGTGCGGATGCTGTGCGGGCGGTGGTGCGCCGCCGTGCGACATCTTTCGAGCGGATTTTCTACGGCTATTTTTGACTTCTAGGGTTGTTTCGGGCCTGTCCCGGACGGCCCGAGGGGTTTTCGGGCCAATATTTGATATTGGGCCCTTTTGGTCGGACCAAAATTAATTTTTGGAATTTTTGAGATTTTGGACCTAAAATTGTTTTAAGCCCAATTGATGCAATTAAAATTGACAAAATATGATTTTATTTATAAATATGATTTTATATTTAAAATATGATTTTGTTGGAAATTATCAAATTTGATTTGATTATTTTATTTATGTCAATTAATTGAATTGATTGATGTTTGGGATGATCGAGAGCAATGCCCAATGTGTTAGGTGTATGCTAGGTTTTACAAATTTTGGTTGTAATATTGTTGATATCAATTTCAAAGTGGGCCTGGTTTATGGCCCGTTCCCACCCCTTAAATTGTATCCCTACTTGTCATGGCTATTTAAATGTAAATATTAGACTTAGTGAGAGGACATATTTGAAGATGGTGGAGATGATGATCAAAGATATTGAAGACCAAAGATTTGTAAATCGGAAGCTAATGTAATAGGATTGCATTTGCATACTGCCTTTCACCTAGGACTGGACCTAGATCCGTGCTTGGCAACCACGGATCGCATAGCTCTCGCTTATCGATCATCCCATTGTATATGCGTGATATGTATCTGTTGAATTCGCGATTTTGAATTTGATTTAAAATTATTGAGACCAAATTTCAAAATGAAAATCCCTCATTTTAAATTTGATTTAAAATTTATATCAAGATTAAAAGTTTATTCGATAAACTAAGGGAATTTAAATATTGTTTAAAATTTACTACCTTCCATCAACAATGAGTGTACATCGATGCTACCCGTATACATATCCCGGCTCATATTATTGAGGGGATTATGTATGTCGGAAAGCTGTACACGTCATTGACACTTGCTGTAAGTTGGTTGGAACTTCCTTTAACGTTGGCTCATATTATTGGAGACGTTAAGGGGACCGTCCATCACAACTCAACATTGATGGGTCATCTTGACACGTGATAGTAATCGACGTCATATTATTGGGACCTTAATGGACGTGAGGTAAATACATGGAGGTTGCACCTGTTGCAATAGGGCTCTACCTCTTGAGGGTCATGGTTGACTGATATTATTCGGGACCATGATTTCTTGATTGGACTCTGTGTACCCACTAAGGAAACTTGCTTTCTCGATTTCATTAGAGGGTGGTGAAATCGTTAAAATAGTGGGAGGATTGATGGATCTGTTTTGACAGATCCTGATTATGTTTTGAATTACACAAAACCTGTTATTGTTATTCTAACAATTCTATTTTAAGTATACAGATTTAACAGGTAATGTTTTCTATTGAAGAATCGAAGCGATGAAGTTGTTTGAGTAATCGGCAGAGAGGAGTTTTGTTTGATTGGACGCATCGAAAAAGAAGATGAACAGTAGCAGTAATCTGTCCAGCAGATGGTTCTCAAGATGAAGTTCAGCAGTTGGTTTGGTGCATTCATTTAGACGGCAGCTGGATTAGCAATGGAGACGTCCAAAGTTAAATCAGTTGTTCGTAATCAGTCGGAGGCCAAGTTGAACCAGCTGGAGCATAGTGAATCAGCTGGAACGATAACAACCAGCTGCAAGCGCTAAAGAGAAAAGATGAACCAACTGGAACAGGAACTGTGAAGTCTGCTGGAGAAGTATCGTACAAGAAGATCTATCAGCAGGAAGCTACAGTGCAATCAGTCGAGAGCTTTTGAAGTTAGCGATAGCAAAACGATGTCGTTTGAATAAGTTTATACGACAGCGTTTTGCCCTCACGCTAAAAGATTCAGCAGATGAAGAAAGACCAGCAGTAGCGCAAGCGCATATGAATCAGCAGTTGTGAAGAGAAGAGTAAGAGATGAAGCGACGTCGTAGAAGAAGATTTCAGTCGCAAGTTACTGTTGACGAAGCTGTTGTCAGTTACTATTCACGAAGCTGTCGGCAGTTTCCATTCATATTACTGTTGATGAATCTGTTAGCAGTCGCGCTTCATATTACTGTTGACGAATCTGTTAGCAGTCGCGATTCATATTACTGTTGACGAATCTGTTAGCAGTTTCGATTCTGATTACTGTTGACGAATCTATTGACAGTCGCTATTCAAGAAGTTGTTGACAGCTGATGAGCAATGTTTAACAAGAAGCTGACAACAGCCAAACGTAACAGTGAGAAAGTGACGTCGTGCTAAAGAATCAGCAGATGGTTAGAGTTCAGCAGATGGTTTCGCGCTAAGAACCAGTAGGTACTTCTTCTAAGAATGACCAGCAGGCAGCTACAGTGCAACCAGTCGAGGGGACTCAAGTTAGCGATAGCAAAACGATGTCGTTTACATAAGTTGGTACGACAGCGTTTTGCCTTCGCGCTAAGATTCAGCAGATGGTTTGCGATGACACAACCAGCTGGTGTAAATCAAATGATGACCAGTTGGAGTGCAAATCAAATGTTAATCAGCAGTTGGTAGCGACAGTACATCCAGACGAAAGCAACAGCTCATCCAGTCGAGAGCTTCAATGAATCATCTGTTGCTATGCATCCAGTCGCAAAGATCCAGACGCAACGATAACTTCAGCAGCATCGCAAAGAAGAGTGAAGTCTGGACAGCTGCGAAGAAGAAATGACATTCAGCCATTCGACGCAATCAACGCTCAAGATGGAAAGTGTTGGGGATCCGGATCCGCCCCCCGGTCAGGCAGCGGAAGAACAAAAATTATAGAAACCGGGAGGCGATCAATACGAAGAACAATTCTACATGTATCGACATACATAGGGTGTTTAGCAAGTTACCTGTCTGGCACTTGTGCCTGGCTCCAACCGGTGTTTCAAGAACCCGGCGCTTCTCGGTAGATTGCTGTAGATTCGCCAATCCGGTCCACGACCAGATCCGAGACTCCTTCGTCAGACTGCACTAGAAGTCCTGACGAGATCAGCACGATCGGATTCTCCTCGAAAAACTAGGCCGGAACGAAATTCCGGCGAAGTTGGGCGGCGGCGGCGGCGGCGGCGGCGGCAGGCGGCGGCGGCGAGGGAAGAGAAGGGAGGCGGCGGCGTGCTAGGGTTAGGGTTTATGAGTGTAGTAATTATGAAGTCTTGTTTTACATTAAGTCTATTAATCCTCATTAAATAGACTTAAGGTAGATTTGGGCCGGTCCAACGGGCCCGGGTCCAAATGACGATATCTATCGCTGCGACTTCATCGTAGCTCCGATCGCCGATCAGATCGGACCGATCGACTCAGTTTCCAAAACTGAATGTTATGATGTGAAAAACAATTTTTCAGATAATCAAACCCTAAATAGCAAAATGACCGTTTTGCCCCTCAACAGAGTCAAATCCCGGTTTGACCCCTGTTGACTTTTAGGAAGTCGTACTTCCCGAAATCCTCTTCTCGTGCTTAACACATTGATCTGAGTATCCTTGTGGGAGTTTCGAATCCAGTACTTGTGTGACCCTCAATGGTTCAGGGATACAGCTAGCCGTGGGCCCACAACCATTGTGGCTCCGGAATCACAATTCCGGACCTACCCAACGGATCATGGTAAAGCGTCTAGCAACATCGCCCCATGATCCCCTAGGTATCACTGATAGTGCCTGCAAGAACCAGTCGGTCGTGGTTAGCGTACTGTACGGTCCTTTTAGTCCATATATCCCGATCAGATCAACGACCATTGGTAAATCGAGAGTCGCTAGAGATCCG
>KV010208.1:47936-61492 GCA_001598015.1 Dorcoceras hygrometricum | reverse complement strand
CGAAAACTACTGCTGCTAATTCTAGGTCATGCGTAGGATAATTCTTCTCATGAATCTTCAACTGTCTGGAAGCATAAGAAATTACTTTCTTATCTTGCATCAAAACAGCTCCTAGTCCGGTCTTCGACGCATCTGTATAAATCACAAAATTTCCTTTCTCCGATGGTAATGTCAAAACAGGGGCCTCTATTAATGCCAATTTTAATTTCTCAAAACTGGACTGGCATTCTTGAGTCCATTCATACTTAACATTTTTCTTAGTCAATGATGTTAAAGGGACAGCTATCTTAGAAAATCCCTCTATAAACCTTCGATAATAACCTGCAAGTCCTAAAAAACTACGAACCTCTGTTACGCTCTTAGGTACAGACCATTCTCTAACAGATTCTACTTTTGAAGGATCTACTTCTATCCCATTCTGTGAAATAATATGACCAAGAAATATAACCTTTTCGATCCAAATTCGCATTTACTGAACTTAGCAAACAATCGCTTATTCCTCAGAATCTGCAAAATTTCTCTAAGATGCTCTATGTGTTCACCTCTGCTCTTAGAGTAAATGAGTATATCATCTATAAACACGATCACGAGTCTGTCCAGAAAAGGTACCCTATTCATTAAATCCATAAACACTGATGGCTCATTAGTTAATCCGAATGGCATAACTAAAAACTCATAATGGCCATATCGGGTGGTTCTGAAAGCTGTTTTATACACGTCTGTTATCTTAACTCGCAGCTGATGGTATCCAGATCTTAGGTCTATTTTCGAAAACACAACAGCTCCTCGTAACTGATCGAATAAGTCATCAATTCTAGGAAGAGGATATTTATTCCTAACCGTTAACTTATTCAGTTCTCTATAACCTATGCACAGGCGCATGCTTCCATCTTTATTCTTCACAAACAACACTGGAGCTCCCCACGACGACGTACTGGGTCTAATAAAACCTTTTATCCAATAAATCTTGGATCTGCTCTGATAGGATCAATATGGCACGAAAACAGCCCTAGGAGTTCAGAAGTGGGGGGGTTGAATGAACTCCTTGGTATTTTTATATTTTCGAAACCGTTTAAAATAATTTTACAAGCACCCGCTTAACTTAAGTCCGAGTTACCAGACTTAAGGTATCTCAGTTTTAAAAGCTGATTTCTCGGTTAACAAAAATGTGCGGAAAGAAACCGATTAATCAGTGAACAATATAAACAAAAAATAATGCGTAATGTAAAGAGTTAAGGGACAAGAAATTTGTTTCTGGAAGTTCGGATATAAATATCCTACGTCTCCCCTTCTTCCTTTTCAGGAAGGATTCACTAGAAGCTTTGATGAATACAGTCCTTCTGCACACACCCGATCACCGAGCCTCGCTCAAGGTGAACTCCTAGCAACACCACACACAAATCAGACGCAGCTGCTGAATACAAGTAATGAATAATATGTTTTTCGAACTGCTTCACAAAGCCAGTTCGTTACAGACTCAACTAATGATATAACAATGAATACAAGGCTATGAGACTGTAAATCCTCTGATTTCTTATACAAGTAAATCGATTCAACAATGGTAAATCAGAGGATGACTCGAAGATTTATCTTATGAAGACTGAAAGCTTGTGTTCTTCGAGTTTGAGCTTTGTGAGAATCACTTCAAGTTCGCAATAGGCTCAGAGTATATTTGAGATACAAAATCGACAGAGTGAGGACAAGTTGATAATAGCTAATTGTGTTTCTCCAATTCAAATTGCTGCTATTTATAGTCTTCGTTCTCAATGGTCATTAAAGTCTCCAAAGGAAATAAAATCCCCTTTTTGAATTTATGTCAATTGTACACCGTCAATCCTGCTCCACTACATGGTAAATTGCACAGCGTCATAAGCAAATTGTCGTCTTCCATATTTGTGCAATAACCGTGTAACAACCTCTGAAAATATGTACTATTTACCCAAAATAGTACCGACGTTGTCTCCTTAATTCCAGGCAATTGTACGATTCTGTTGATCTTTTCCAATTTGAGTATTTCATCGTATTTGAATCTTTTTAACGCTTGCGCCTGAAATTCCTTCAACGTCTGAATCAATATCCCTAAATCTGAATACCCAACGACTGGTTATACACTTCACTGTAGCCAACGTCTGAATATGAAACTCACTGTAGCTTGCATCTAAATTACCAACGACTGGTTTACTGTAGCTCTCGTCTGGATTGCCTGAATTACCCAACGACCGGTTTACTGTAGCTCTCGTCTGGATTGCCTGTCGACTGAGTACTCACCTACTGTTATCAGCGTCTGTTTGACTAGATTTATCTTGTCTTTTTGTTATCACCAAAACTATAAATTTTATCCTAACAATTTCCCCCTTTTTGGTGATGACAAAACTTAGCAGCCGAGATAAATAAATGAGCAAAATTAAATTGCACACGTACTGCTGAGATCATAAAATTCATTAACTGAGAAATAGTACAAAAGATTTGTATAAAGATTCAACAACTGTTCTATCCTAGTATCTTCTTCTTTTGTAGGATCCAGTTCTGTTCCCTCTGCTCCTTTCTCTTTCTCTATCAGCACTAATAAGTCTTTCCACAATGCTTCTAGCAGCATCACCACCTGCATTGCCACTTTCTCTGTTTTTATTATCAGGTGGTGGTTGAGGTCCTCGGCTGCTACCTTCCCCCTTTTTGTCATTACCGCCCCTATTAATATAATTTACAAGCTCTCTCAACAGGCCGGTAATGATATTGTGATTGGCTTGCGCCTGTGCCTGAAAATCCAGGAGTTGGTGGGAGATAGCTTCCTTGGTAGCCTCAACATCTTTCTTAACATCATCCAAACGAGCGGACACAACATCCACCTTAGCATTTATCTCTCTCAATGCCTTCTTAACATCCATAAGATCAGCAGCGACAGAAGCATTGTTAGCCAGAACACCTTTCCTGAATTCATTGAAGCGCAGTGTCTGGACATCATCAATAGTGCGGCCTTCTTGTCGTGCACCCTGAATCAAAGTTATTAAAGCTTCTGCTTGCTGATGCAGGGAGTCACGAAGGCCTTTTTCAATTGTGTGAAGCTTGGAAAGAATATCACTTTGAGATTAATCAAGACGCGCAGAGAGGGAGATCTGGAGATCATCAAAAGAAGCAGAAAGATCAGTAGAAAGAGCCGGTAGAGAAGGCAAAGTAGCAGCTATATCTGTCTCATCAAAATGCATATCAGGGGCACTTGAAGAGGAGGATAAGAAAGGTCGCTGATCTAACTCCATAGGTACCCTCTGTGCAACTGAAGGAATATGCGAGCTAACTGCTGAAGCAAAAGAACTCTATACATTGGAAGCAATTGAACCTGAAGTCTGAATAATCTGTACATTGCGCAAAGCGGTTCTTGCAGAAGAAATAGAAGCAACAAAATCTGTAATATCCTCTGTACTTAACCTAATGGATAAGCTGTAATGAATAAAGATTGTGCAAAACTGAGACAACCTCAAAGAAAACGCTATCGGCCGGCGATAATCAGAAATGGAAACTGGTTCAAACACTGATAAAGCTCTGCAAAAATTTACTGATCCGACCGGAAGCAGTCTCCTGGAACCAACGAATTCAACAGCCTCCAAACAAACATCGGCCCATCTCTTCTTCATCTGTTTGAAAAATTTACTCACCGGGGGTAGAGTGTCATCATAAGATCTCTGACGAGGAACTTCATTTTGTACAACCGATCGTGGGATCTTCACCTAGTGATCAGCACATGGTTCAACAGCCCAAACTCCATCAACAAAGAGCATCGTTCTAATCCAGCACCTAGATGGAGTATTGGTGTTGGTTCTAGCAATTACGGCACCCCGATCACGTGGGCGACCCTCAAAAATCTTAGAGCAACACGTCTTTTTCAACGTAAGACCGTGTGCTTGTGTCTCCTTCTTCAATTCCTCCAAAACAAACGAATGAATATCTGATAACCGATCCAAAATTTTGAGGTCAACTACGGATGACCCATCACCGGGGGCAAAATTTATTCTTCTGGCCTCCAAAAATTTGCATAAAAACATCTCCCGGTACTTCAACAATATGTACCGTTTCCTGTTAAGAGCCACGCCCATTGACTCTGCTTCTGCCCATGTCAACAAAAGTTCCTCCTTCGCAAAGTAGGACTCATCAATCTTCAAATTTTAAAGCCGTTTCAGAGTAAAGGAATAAAAGAATTTCGCTACGTCATCGATAACCTTCTCCCGTAGCTTTACAAGACAATCAATGTCTGCTAGAGTCAACACAATTTGCTCCTTCACTGGATTACCCTTCACTGGGTCTTTCTCCACAAGAATCTCATTCCCTTTATCGTCCACTGGAATTTGAGGGAGACTGGCCAGATACCAAGTCCTCTCATCAACTCCAGGAATTTTGATTTCCTTGCCCATGGTGATTTTTGTAATTTGCACTCCGGCAGAAGGAAATGGAACTTTAACTGGGATTGACATTAAAATGTCCTCTAAAGACATCGCCCCGTCTGCCGATTGTTCCTCAACAACGGGCTCCATCTCCTCGTCTGGATCAGAAATAAAAGAATCAATTGTAGCATCTGCCCTGCTATCATCTGAATCAATCTGTAACTGTTGATTCCCAACATCTGAACAAATAGCTATTCCACTAACATCGTCTGTTTCAAGAATAACATCTGTTTCCCTAACCTATGGCAACGCCTGATTACCCACATCTGTGTCCATGTCATCCTCTGAATCGCTTGCTGTCTCAAATAATCTCTTAGAATCACGGGTAGCAAGTACAAATGGTAGATCAAACCATGGTATGCTTTCAGCATCTGTCCCAGCTGGTTGATCTCCACTATCGGTTGTAGTGACGGAGTCCAGTTGACCCAATACTTGTTCAATAATTGCGTCTGGATCATCAGTGGTATCCTCCACAACTGGTGCAACTGCTGGTTGTTCCGCAACTTCTTCAACCACTATCGCATCATGAACACTGTCATCAGCTGGTTGTTCAGGCGCACTGTCAACAATTTCATCATCACCGTCTAGAATCAGTCGCCTATTCTCTTCGGGGATTTTCTTTTGGGTGCGGGAGGCTGTTATGTTGGTGCATCTGTAGTAGCCTTAACGATTAGAAGAGGCACTACCTCTTGTGCAATAATCACTGGTTTACCCTTAGTGGTCCTCTACTTCTTCACTACTGGTGCCTCCTCACCATCACCAACTGGTCTTTTCGTAGACACAGTCTTTTTCGCAGGGGTTTTCTTTACCATTGGAGCATCTGCAGTTTCTTCCATTCCAACCTTTTCATTGATAGTAACATACCTGTGAATCGTCTTCTTTGTTAACACCCTGGATGCAGGAAATGCTCTAGATTCACCCAACACCAACCCTGGTACATTCTTCAAAAGAACACATATTTGGATTGCGAAACCCTTCGCCTGTCTGGAACCTGGCGTAACTATGTCTTGCAGAACACAAAAAATTAGACTGCTCCAGTTTACTTTTACATCGAACGTGATAGCCGTCATCAACATGAATCTATCGCGGGTCACGGCATCAAAGGACCCAGCCTTGACATAAAGTGTTTTTGCCAAAATGTCACTCAGAAGACGATATTGAATCTTCATTTCCTTTTTCAAACAAGAAATGCTCACCTGCTCTTTAGACACAGAGAAGAGGCTTCGAGCATAAAAAACCAAATCTTTTGGTGCCTCTAAAAAATCTGTCAAACCATCTGTGGGCAGTCCAAAAGTCATAGAAAAAAAATTCTCAGAAATCTCAATCGCTGTTCCCCTGATGGTGCTGACCACCACTCCATCTCTTACTGAACTATTTTCGAAAAACTCTGTAAGAGCAGCTTCATAGAACACAGCGGGACAACCCCAAAACTCCTTCAGCCCCGTCGCAATAAGCGTTTCAAACATTTGCACCAAAACAGTATCATCAATCCCGAAGACGGAGTCGAAATCGATGTGGTGGCTGCTGCTAATCAAAGATGATGCCATTTCTTCGTTGAGCAAGAGATTAGACGCCTGTAAAATAGGTGCAAAGAGAAAGCACGCAGAGAATACGAATGCTCAAGAGTAAAATTATGCAAGGTAAGAGACGATGAAAATAGTTAGCACCGTAATATATTTGGAATGCGAAAAGTTAAAAGATTGGAAACGGTGTAGATGTGACTTTTTGAATGATGACAACACGTGTCAATAATCCAGCGGCGCGTACAATTTTTGAAATGATTTTGAAGATATTTTCAAAATATTTTACTCGTATAGTGTAAAAGGTTTTTCAAAATGTTTTAATCGAACAAGGTACAAAGTTAATAGAGGCGCGCCAATATTTATAAAGTCACAGCTGCTGCGTCTGGTTTTAATAACATCGCAGCTGGTTTTTAATGTATCGCAAGGAATGAACAGGATCTGATTACAAATAAGTATCGACTGTGTATATGCAACATCTGAGTGTGTCCAGACGCAACATATTCAGTCGACGTCACACTTAACAATCCAGATTGTCAGGCCCCGTGCTAATTACTCAAGATAATAGCACAATTAAGCACATAATCACGGAAGCGTAAAATCGGGCTTAAAAATTTTCGAAATATAATTGGGCCTAACTTAAAACATCATCCAAAATATTCATAATCAAAATACGAGTTGACTCAAACTTATAAAAAACAGGTAACACAATTATCAATTCAAATGTAGATCCCCAAAAATACATAAGACACGGGGCATCCCCCGAGTTCGATACATAAATAAAATAACTGGGACTCATGGAAATAGGGATCGAACAGCTGAACATCCACTCTGTCCAGCTTGGTTACCTGAAAATCCTGCAAGTGGGTAACACAGACCCAAACAACACAAAGCAGGAAACAAATACGAGGTCAAGTCTCAGTACGAAGATCTATCTAAACAGCTAAACATGCAACATGCTATAAATCAATGCTATGAATGCATGAGGGCTATCAAATATTGGATAGCTAGACCAGCAAGTCGACTGGCAATCATATCGATCGAGCCTCTACACCACGCACAACAAGTCAGCCGGTGGAAATCATCGGTCCGTGATCTTCAGGGCCCGTCAGCCCATCACAGCTCGGTGGTCTTCAGACACGACAAGTCAGTCGGTCACCACTCCGTTGATAGCGTTGGAGTTTTCAGGCACAACAAGTCAGTCGGCCAGTCAGAACTTGGCTCTCAATCAGGTCATAAATCAATCTGTCAGGCTCAATATGTATGCATGAATGCCAATTCAATAATCAATGCACAATGCATACAATTCATTACGTGAAACAGCATATATAATTCAAACAATTCAACAGACTGCCACATAAATTCACATAATCATATCAGCAAGTTCATAACATCGATCACAGCCATGTCCATTCTCAAAGCTGTTAAATATGCTCAATTCGTACCTTCAACGACTGAATTCTACCTCAACAGATTTCTTAATGCACGGCAGAAACTCACGACTTGCGAAACAGATTTATCCTGGCTTCGCAATTCACGGCAGAACGCTTCAAGGAGCTGAAATCTGTACGAGGTAGCTAATATCTTAGCACAAACACTTAAACACCTACGGCCAGAACTATTCTCAAGTTCTACACATCTACGCAGGCATTAACTACAGGACAAGAGCTCAACTTAACAAGAAATGCTCACCCAGAAACTTAATCCAGCAAGAGAACACACGGAACAGACTTCTCCAGAAAGCTTCGAACACCAGTAGCTTCCCGCTTCCACTCGAACGCTAATTCAGGTCTTCTAATGGATAGCAAAAGAGCTAGGCAAGGCGAACCCAGCGTCACCAAAATAATCAAAAACAGAGGTTGGAATTGGCTGAAATCTCAAGAAGAAGCGTTCGGGTGAACAGTATCGAACAAGGGTTTCAACAGAGAATAGGATAAGAAATATCGGGTCCAAAATATTTCTAAGTGTCGATAAACACTTCTATATATATAATCCTCAAATCCAACAGCTGCTGCTTGCAACAAAACCAGTCGACGTGAACAGTAGAGAGCTTTCAACAGAAACCAGTCGTTGCATTCTCAAAGAACATCCAAAACGACACCGTTCCAACTAAATCAAATGACGCCGTAGCAGTACACCGCAAACAACAGATCTCGCATGCAAGGCAACCAAGAGCTGGTAACAGATGAGAGCTTTCAACAGAAACCAGTCGTTGCATTCTCAAAGAACATCCAAAACGACACCGTTCCAACTAAATCAAATGACGCCGTAGCAGTACACCGCAAACAACAGATCTCGCATGCAAGGCAACCAAGAGCTAGTAACAGATCCCTTCAAAGAAACACCAGCGACTGGTTACGTGAAATTACACAAAACGACGACGCGTCAACTAATCTAAACGACGCCGTAACGGTGACGTAAGCATTGCTGCCAACAGCCGGTCACCCAGTCGCAACGCATTCCTCACAACAATTCTCTCGCGACTGGTACCAGACGCAACATTCAAAACGCAGCATTTCAACTTATCAAAACGACGGCGCACAGCATACGACATCCTATCTGTCGACAGATATCTTGCGGCTGGTTCCTCAAACCATCGACTGGTCGCTCCTTCTAACGCAACTCTGCCAGCAGATAACAACGCATCACGCTTACGTCATCTCTACTGATTCAAGAATTCACCAGCTGAGAGCTACAGTAACGTTGACCCGCGTTGACTTCCGCTACAAAAACTTGCTGCTGACAGACTTTACCAAAATTCGCTACGTCTGTTTCTAATACAAATGCTACGTCTGATTTCTAATACTTAGAAAATTTCAACAACGCAAAATCCTCAAAGTTCACGTGGCTAATCCCAAATCAACAAAATCAACCAATAATCCAAATCTGATTCCTCACATTCTCCCCACCTTAAGAGATTTCGTCCTCGAAATCAAGGCAAACTCAGGGAAAAATCAATCACACAATCAGAATACGAAACAGAAATTCATCTAATTCAAACACAAGAGTTCAAGATAACTGGACAATCAACAAACGACAACTAGGGAAGAACATTACCAGAAACCAAAATCAAATACAATATCTACTCAAACAGATGCGGCCACTCGCGCTGCATCTTCTCTTCCGGTTCCAAAGTTGCTTCTTCTTTGCCATGCTTGCTCCATTGGACCATCACCAACAGAACTACTTTGTTCCTCAGCTGCTTCTCCTTCCTATCCAGAATCTGAACTGGATATTCAACATAGTTTAAGGCAGAATCCAGCTCAAATTCATCGGTTCTCAAAACATGGGACGGATTTGGCTCGTATTTCCTCAACATTGACACATGAAAGACATCATGCATCGCTGCCAACTCATCAGGCAGTCTCAATCGATAAGCCAACTGTCCAATACCTCGATAATCTCAAAGGGACCAACGAATCTGGGAGCTAATTTTCCTTTGAATCGAAAGCGCATCACGCTCTTGAAAGGAGAAACTTTGAGAAATACCCGATCGCCAACCTCAAATTCTAACGGTCGACGCCTTCGGTTAGCATAGCTAGTAAATCTATCTTGTGCAGCCTTCATTCTACTTCGAATCAAATCAATCTGGTCTTTCATATGCTGCACAAACTTAGGGGTAGAAAGTTGCTTCTCACCAACTTCTTCCCAAAAAAATCAGAGATCTGCATTTTCGACCATACAACGCCTCAAATGGAGCCATTCCAATAGTCACCTGGTAGCTGTTATTATACGAAAACTCAACCAAGGATAGCGAATCCTGCCAACCACCACTGAAATCCATCACTACTGCACGCAGCATATCCTCTAAAGTCTGAATAGTCCGCTCAGACTGACCATCTGTCTGTGGGTGATAGGCTGTACTCATAGCCAATCTCGAACCCATCGCTGCTTGCAGGCTCTTCCAAAATCGGGAAGTGAATCTTGGATCTCTATCGGATACTATCGAAATAGGAACTCCATGCAATCTAACCACATGGTCGATATACAGCTTCGCCATTTTCTTCATGGAACACCTCACATCATAGGGAATGAAATGGGCTGACTTCAAAAGTCTATCAATCACCACCCAAATCGCATCGCATCCCCTATTCGATCGTGGTAGATGAGTCACAAAATCCATGGCGATGTGCTCCCAATTCCATTGGGGCACCTCTAAACTCTGTAGCAATCCACCAGGTCTCATTCTCTCAGCCTTGACCTGCTGGAAATTTAGACATCTAGCAACAAAAGCCGAAATGTCGCTCTTCATACCTGCCCATAAATAGTGAGACTTCAAGGCATGGTACATCTTTCTCCCACCCGGATGCACACTATACTGACTACAATGTTCTTCATTCATAATGGCCACTCTCAAATCGATCAAGTTCGGAACCACCAATCTTCCTCGAAATCTCAGACACCCATCAGAAGAAACAGAGAAATCATCAGACTGACCACTTCGGGCTTTAATCTTCAACTCATGAACATAAGGATCAGCCCTCTGCGCCTCCTTGATGTCATTCACAATCTGCGGTTCTACTTGAATCGAAGAAACCATAAAGTACTGATCACCCGGCTGGAATCGCAAACCAGAAGTACTCAACTGCTCGTAGACTTTAGAGACACTCAAAGACGAAAGCATCGCAGGCTAGGTCTTCCTACTCAATGCGTCGGCAACTGAGTTCATCCGCCCTGGCTGGTACTGAATCTCATAGTTAAAGTCCTTGAGCAATTCCATCCATCGTCGTTGCCTCATATTCAAATCAGACTGCGTGAAGATATATTTTAGGCTCTTGTGGTCGGTGTACACCACAAATTCTTCACCATACAGATAATGTCGCCAAATCTTCAAGGAAAACACTACCTCAGCCAACTCCAAATCATGAACAGGGTACCTCGTCTCGTGAGGCTTCAACTGTCGAGACGCATAAGCAATCACGTACCCGTTCTGCATCAACACACATCCTAAACCATTGTACCTCGTCTCGTGAGGCTTCAACTGTCGAGACGCATAAGCAATCACGTACCCGTTCTGCATCAACACACATCCTAAACCATTGAGAGAAGCGTCGAAGCACACCAAAAATCCTCCGGATCCAGACTTTAGAGCCAAAACCGGAGCAGTAGTCAACTTCTCCTTCAACGTCTGAAAATTGAACTCGCACTCGTCAGTCCAAACAAACTTCCGATCTTTCTGTGTCAACTGAGTCAATGGCCTGGCTATAGAAGAGAACTTCTTGATAAAACGCCTGTAATAGCCAGCTAATCCCAAGAAACTACGGATCTCTGAAACGTTCCTAGGTCTCTCCCAGTTAAGAACTGCTTCGACCTTACTCGGATCCACTGAAATCCCTTGCGCCGAAATCACATGACCTAGAAAGATAATTCGATCAAGCCAAAATTCACACTTGCTGAACTTGGCGTACAATTGCGAGTCTCTCAATCTCTGCAACACCAGTCTCAAATGCTCCTTATGCTCTCTCAAGATCCTCGAGTACACCAGGATGTCATCTATGAAGACAATCACGAATCGATCAATATACTCGCCGAAGACGCGATTCATCAAATCCATGAAAACAGCTGGGGCATTCGTCAACCCAAACGGCATGACCAGGAACTCATAATGCCCATATCGAGTCCGAAAAGCTATCTTCGCCACATCGGCGTCTCTAATCCGCAACTGGTGATAACCAGAGTGCAAATCAATCTTCGAGTAAACGACCGATCCCTGCAACTGATCGAACAAGTCATCAATCCTTGGCAATGGATACTTGTTCTTCACCGTAGCTTTGTTCAACTGTCGGAAATCCACGCACATCCTCATAGACCCATCCTTTTTCTTCACAAAAAGAATCGGAGCTCCCCAAGGTGACATACTCGGTCTGATGAAGCCTTTCTCCAAGAGATCTCTCAACTGATCCTTTAGCTCTTTCAACTCTGCTGGCGCCAACCGGTAAGGAGCTCTAGAAATCAGGGCAGTACCGGGTACCAACTCAATGCTGAAATCAATCTCACGTCTCGGTGGGAATCCAGGAATCTCATCTGGAAACACGTCGGGAAACTCTCGGACGATCGGAATATCGCTCAACTCCAACCGTGACTCTTGAGAAACTTCAAACGCATAAATCATAAATCCCGCGTTATCCAGCAATAGCAGGCTAAACATCTCCATGGCGGACACCAGTGGAATCTTCGAGCGCAAATCAGCACCGTAGAACTCCCACTTCTCACCCGAGTCAGGGCGAAATCTTACCACACCATGAAAATAATCGACCGTAGCCTTAGCTAGACAACACGTCCATCCCCAAGATGCAATCAAACTCTCATTCCCAAAACAATCAGATTGGACACTAAAACGTGCTCATCAAATCGAAGAACACAATCCAACACCACTTCACAGGACCACAGACTCACCCCAGCAGGGGTAGACACGGAAACAACATCACACAATGGGGAAGAACTCAATCCATGCTCACACACAAACATCTCAGAAATAAAGGAGTGTGATGCACCAGTGTCAAATAAAACTTTCGCAGGAAAATTGAAAATAAAGCATATACCTCCAATCACCATGCCAGGCGTCTCCTCAGCCTGCTCTCTAGTCAAAGCGTTCGCCAGAGCCTATTGGGGAATCTGGAACTGAGGTCTCTGAGATGCTCCAAACCTAGACGGTCCACTAGGCTGAAATCCAGATCGCTGAGTAGGGGCAGGAAACTGAGGTCTCGGAGATGAACCACCAGCTGATCCCTGCTGCGAAGGAATCAAAGACTGACCCCTCAACAGAGGACACACTCTAAGGAAGTGACCTGGCTGTACACAGTTACGGCAGGACCCCTGAACTCCATGACACTGCGAAGTCGGATGCCTTCCTCCGCACTGTCCACACAACATGCCACTAGAACCGCTGCCAGAACCACTGCCAGAACTAGAACTCACAGAACCAGAGGAACTCGAATCCGCCTTCTTCTTGAACTATTTCCCTCGAGGTCGAAATCTCTGGCGGTTCGACTGCTGCTGCTGCTGTGACCCCTGAGGAGAATAGAAAGATTACGACGCATCCTGAACAGGCTGATAGGTGCGTCTAGTAGTCGGCTGAATCGGAGCCTCAACCTCCATCAAACTCTCCTCAATATCCACTGCTCGGTTCACCGCATCAATATAGGTCGCAGGCGAACCAGACAAAACCATCTGGTACAATTCAAGCCTCAAGCCTTTCAAAAACTTGTTCCTCTTCGTCCTCTCTTGGTTGGCAACGTGTGGTACATAGACCAAAAGCGCAGAAAACTGTCGGGCATACTCAGCCACTCGCATGCTGCCCTGCCTCAGATTATCGAACTCCCGCTCCCGGCTGTTATAGAAGGACTCCAGGGTATACTCCTATCGAAAGGCCTCACAGAAGCTCTCCCAAGTGATCAAAGCCCCACTATCACGAAGGATACGGGAAGTACCCCTCCACCAGCGCTGTGCATTGTCTCTCAGCTGCAACACTGCCAGCTTCAGTCTTTTCTCAGGAGCGTACTCCAAAGTATCGAACAACTCCTCCATCCGCGTTAACCAAGCCTCAGCCATCGCACCACCCTCTGCTACAGAAAACGTCGGAGGGTTCGTCCGCTGAAACCTA